>ML677377.1:24490868-24608166 GCA_007922305.1 Dermatemys mawii
TATCTTACTTCTGAATGAGAACAGTGTGTTCTCACGGTGTGTTCGGTCTGGCACAAACCCATGTATCTTACTTCTGAATGAGAACGGTGTGTTCCAGCAACTGGCTGGATCACAGGTAACAATCTTGGACTGAGTCTTTCTGAAAATATCCATTGTAAACCATTGGGTATGTATCTTGGAGTCACTGTGTGTTCCATTCTATGCATCCGATGAAGTGGGCTACAGCCCATGAACGCTTATGCTGAAATAAACTGGTTAGTCTCTAAGGTGCCACAAGTATTCCTCATTTTCTTTAAGAAGATAAAAATAATACGCTTGCATAGATGAGCTAAAGCTCCCTTTTTACATGTACTTAAATGTCATCCTTCACTTTCACTGGATCAGTTCCATAGGAATGAAGTATTTATAGCACTTCTATAAAAAGTCTTATAATAGTCCTTTTGTGCTACCCTATTACTTTTCCATTACAATAGTGTATAAATTGCAGTCTTGATCAGAGAAAAATCTACATGAACCTAGATCACTAATTTTTGACCCCCTTAATTTCCTTCAAGAGGTGAAGAGCTGTTCTCATGAAAACTCAACATTACAGTTGCTGGAATTTATACACAAAAACTTGTCAGAAAAAGATTTCCATTTATAAGAAAATACGCAGTTAACGAAGCTCGTTGCACTGGTAAGTGAATTTCAATCCGTCTTTAGCACAGCAATCCAGAACTCCTGTTATTAGCTGTCACAATTTTTCCAAAAAATGGCGCATTCTAGAACATAATGTGCCTCCACAGTTTATTGCCTAGAGGTAAGATTTGTTTCCCCTCTATGCAGCTCATTTTCTCTTTTAGTCTAAACTCTTTTCCTCTTCATCTCTCTTCCCATTACTCTCCTCTGAATGGTTTATCTCCAGGGCTGAATTGATATTGGTTTCAACAAATTGGTTAGCCAGGAACACAAAAAGGATATTTGCAGAAGTAGCCAATGCCCAATGAGCACTGTCTCCCATCCTTTACTGTATCATTCTCAGGCTGTCTACAATATGCAGCTTTTAACAACATGGCCATGTCGCTAAAAGTTGGGCAGTGTAAACGCTGTTTGTCAGCACTTTTGCCGACAAAAGCCTTCCACCCCTACCAGCGAGGTTCACGTGGTTGACAGGGGAGCGCTCCTGCCAACAATGAGCCGTTTACACTGCCACTTGCCGCAGCAAAAATTTTGTCTTTTTGTGGGAAGAGGCTTTTTTAAGCACCTATGAATGACAAAAGTTTTGTCGTTCAGTTGGCAGTGTAGACAAAGCCTTGGTGTCTGAAGAAACATACACGTCTCAACTATAAGAAATAAAGAAACGTCTCCAGTAAGAGTTTCTGGTATGTTGGAGATTGTTGTTGTTGTAATTTCCCCACTATGCACAATTTTCCTTGTCCTCCTCTGTGGGACAGGTAGCAACCCCAAAAGCAGTATGCACACACATGGGACTCCAGACCATTACACACTGCAGAGAGAATCGTAAGGAAAACTTCAGGCACAAGTGCAGTTGGGTAAAAAGCAGAGCAGAAGTATTGGTTTCTTCTAAGGAATTCCCACCTGGCGGAGTTCAATGTATTTGTTATAATCCCCATCATATCAGTATCAAAGCACCATGTAGGCCAGTGGTGGGCAACCTATAGCCCGTGGGCCACATGCAGCCCAGCAGAGTAATCTGATTGCGGGCCGCGAGACATTTTGCTGATGTTGACCCTTCACAGGCACAGATCCCTGCAGCTCACAATGGCCATGGTATGCTGTTCCCAGCCAACGGGAACTGTAGGAAGTGGTGTCTAGCACATCCCTGAGGCCCACCACTGGCTAACAGTGAGTGGGATAAAATTCTGATGGAAGAATTTCTTGACAGAGTTGCCACCTTTTTGCAGATTAAAAAAATGGATGTTGGGCAAATCACTCATCGCTTTCCCCAGCCCAATAAAACTGGTTAAAAATGGGTTTGATAAGACCAGCTCTAGGCACCAGCAAAGCGAGCACGTGCTTGGGGCAGCACATTTCCTGGGGCAGCACATTTATAAGTGCTGACTTTACCCAGCACTGGTGGGTGTTCGCGCCTCTCTCCGTCCCCAGCCCCGCCCCAACTCCGCCCCTTCCCCAACCCCTATTCCAACTCTATCCCCAAATCCCCAGCCCCACCTCCTCTCCCAGGCGCGCTGCATTTCCCCTTCTCTTCCCTCCCTTCCAGCTGTTTCATGCAGCAAGCCTGAAAGGGAGCGGGGAGAAGTGGAGCAGCGGCACACTCAGGGGAGGAGGCGGAGCACAGGTGAGCTGGGGCACAGGGTGCGAGGAAGGTCGCAGAGGAACCACTCCCCACCCCAGCTCATCTCTGCTCCATCTCCACCTCCTCCCCTGAGCGCGCCATCGCTCCGCTTCTCCCCCGTCTCTCCCAGGCCCGGTGCCCAAAACAGCTGTTTCGCTGCAAGCCTGGGAGGGAGGGAGGGAGGAAAGGGAGAGAAACGGAGCTGCGGTGGGGCGCTCAATGGAAGAGGTAGAAGTGAAGCGGAGGTGAGCTGCAGTGCAGGTGCAGGGCAGGGAGCTGCCAGTGGGTGCAGAGCATCCACAAATTCTTCCTTATAGGTGCTCCAGTCCCGGAACACCCACAGGGAAAAATTGGAGTCGGCACCTATGGGCACATTTCCAGGGGCAGCATTCTAGCCAAAAAGAGGGGGCAGCCAAAACATACATTGCTTGGGGCAGCAAAAAAACTAGAGCCGGCCCTGGGGTTTGAAATCTATGGAAGAATAGTGCTACATACAAACTAGTTAGGTAATATAGTGTTATCTATATTGTTTGAAAATATGAATGTTTGTAAGATGCTTTGAGATCTCATGAACGATGTTGTCTAAGTTCCCCTGTATCTATTTATAAAGAAAAGAACTTACAATTCCATATATATATGTTGCCATTCCTCCTTATTTCCAGATGCTAATGTGTATTTGCATGTGTGAGATTATGGCACTTGTCAATTTGCGGCAAGTGCTCAGCACCTTATAGAATTTGCCCCTGACTTTCCACAAAACATCTGTATTTAATCCTAGGGGCTGGAACTAAGCATGTAGGTAGTGCTGCAACATCCCCTGACTTGAAGTGGTTTCTATTATATATGGATTTACAGTTTGGGTCAATGGCTCTCAGCACCCTACTATAAAAATTGTTCCAGAACCCCTGTATTTACCCAATAAACCACTTCATTTTATCAAGTAAATGATTTTGGCTATTGAACAGAAACATATAAGCTCCCTATGCATCGTTTATCTTACTCTTTAGCTTTATGTCTCCATCTTCCTATGCAAAGATGTTATTTTTTCCTTTTCTTTTCTAAAAAGAAAATTAAATGCAAAAAAATTACAATTAAAAAATATTAACGCTTGCCTTCTGTGGTTGCCTAGAGCTGCTGTTCTTCTGCTGTGTTCTCTTCTCTTGTTTGATCACATAAGGAACAAAATACTAGCAACTTTGAAATTTAGCCCTGGTTTACAGTGCAGGGGGATCAACTTAACATATGCAACTTCTATGTATTCAGGTCAACTTACCTCAACATCTTCACAGCACTGAGTCGACTGCTGCCGCTCCCCTGTCAACTGTGCCTGTGCCTCTCACCGCAGTGGAGTTCCAGAGTCAACGGGAGAGCGCTCAGGGATCCATTTATTGCGTCTAGATGAGACACGATAAATCCATCCCCAAAAGCTCAATCTCTACCTGCCATTACACAGCTACATTTCAGTTACACAAATGAACTAACCAAATCAAGAAACACAGAGATAAGTTTGACAGGCCCATCCTTAACTTGCTTCTTTGTCCTTTTCCCTTTTTTCTCAGTCTTGATGCATATGTGTAGGATGGAGCTTTAATTTTGAATTTCCTGACTTTTGTCAGTCTGTGTCATAACTTTAATGTTATTTAAATGCAATTTCTTCTTAAATTAAATTTACTACCAAAGTTTATTGGGTTTATTTTAACACCATTATGAGAGATTAGAAAGTAAATACTATTTTAACTATTTTTAATTATAATTAGTACGTTTCATTTCTTATTGTTCTAGTGAATGTCACTAAGCAAAACCTGGCAGTGAATAACAATGGTATTTATGATATAAAGGTCATGTAGCCTATTTTTGTTTCAAGAGCTCAGCCCTTGGTCTTACCTTGAAAACTTTATATATAAATTAATGCCAACAATAAGCTACATTCCTAGCCAAAGACCCAAACTTGTAAGCCCTGCACACATAACTTCAATTACACTAAAGGAGAGTCCCATATGAGGGGGGTTTGCAACACTGCCTTTTTTGTTTCTTTGTTTTGTTTTCTTTTCTTTAATTTTCATGTTGCCATCATGCCTATTTGCTAAACCAGCAAACCCTCCTCATTCAAATCCTTCCATAAAACTCACTTCTGCTGCATTGCCCACGTGGTGTGAGGTAATTCACCATAGTCAGACATACCATGGCATAGCTAATTGAGTGTACGTGCCTAAGCTACAAAAAATTATTACAAGGTTGATTTTATTAACAAATTATAATATTTTCTAGGCCTCCAACCATGGATCAGGGCACCATTGTGCTAGATGCTGTACCAACAAAAAACAGTCCCTGCCCTGGAGAGCATACAATCCAAGTATATGACAGAGTAAACATGAATAAAATGAGGAATACTTGTGGCACCTTAGAGACTAACCAATTTATTTCAGCATAAGCTTTCATGGGTTATAGCTTACTTCATCGGATGCATAGAGTAAACATGGGATCTTTTCACTGTGACCCTCAGCCCATCCCTTTCCCATCATTTGTTCATCTCATCTGTCATGTTCCTTCTAAAATTTGATGGTAAATTCTTCAGGGCAAAGACTGTCTTTGTATTTGTTCTGCAGTATGTCCAGCATCATTTAGGGGACGTAGATATACCAAATTAATAATAAAATTAAATATTAGCAATAATGAAATAAATTAATAATGATAAATGACAAGCCATTAATAGTGGAGAATTGGGCCTGTTGTATTGTTACCCTCAGACATTAAAATGCATCTATTTTGTATCTTGGTACCAATGTATTTTGGTGAAGTCATTTTAAAATTATATTAAAATATACATCTTGAGTCAAATATTTTTTGCTTCAGAAGAGCACATTTGTCATGGCAGATATTAAGCAGAGTAAAGAAATGAAATTTAATTCTTGATTAAAAGAATACTTTTCATTTATTTCAGATGACTATCACTATTATGCCGTTTTAATTTTGTAACTTTTTAAAAAAAGATATGTAATGTACTTTGGGACATATTGAGCCATGCCAAAGGGATCAATAACAATCACCCAAGCCACCCCAAAACATAGGATTCAGATGAAGATCCTGAAATGTCTCAGGGCATTCACAGAATGTCATACGAAAGCCCAGCAGTGAAAATGTTCACAAACCTGAGAGAAATACTGTCAAACCTAACAATCAGACTTCTGATCTTTAAAACAAAGTTGAGCTACTTATGGTTCAGAGCCCAGGGAGTTTCTCTTCATGGATCTAGTTCACTGGCCATTTCTATTGATATCTCCTCTCTCTCTGAGCATGTACAATTGCATGAATCTGAATAATATTAACTAATTAATCAGTTATAAGTGTAGGAGCCTTTCCTTGCACTGTCACTATATGTGTAATTGTGACCGCAGGCTCCATAGAAAGGAGGAGATTATCTTAGACAAGAAATCTGTGAAGTTCAAATTTGTAGGAGGGAATTTTATGCTATTGAATTAGAATTAATGTGAGCAAGACTAAGACAGATCCCCACAGCAATTATGTATGACATGCTGTGGTTACTGTCTCTAACTGTAGACAATAAGTTGCTTTTAAAAACCCAAAATAACCATGACCCTTAGTTAGCTATTCACAAGTGCTATACATGATGCCAGTGAAGTACCTCTGATAGAAAAACAACAAACCACAACCTATAGAAGCAAGAACTATTTACACTTTGTGTGGTTTAACACAAGTATCAAGCAAGATGGAATATGCTTCTAGGTGATCAACTGAAAAATGAAGTGTTATATCCAGCCAGTGGTGTATGTACTGACTTGAAGATCCTGTGAAAACCATTGTGACAAACCTTTTAGCACCCTGTGCAGAAGATGACATGCAATACCTTGTAACTGATATGAAATTCTGCTTCAGTTAAAGAAAAAAATCATCAAAATTAGCATATATATTCAGAATGTATTGGGGACAGCTTGTAAAATTATCTTTTTCTATACATTCTTTTTCTCTCTCATTTGCGTTGCTATCTTGTCTTCCTACTCCCAACATTTTTTATAAATCCTAGATTGCCAACTATCTTGGGCAGGGACTTTGATCCTTGTTTTGAGACTTTAATAATTATATATTTTAATTAGATCCATCACGAAACAGATTATGGGTTGTTTTTTTTAAAATGCAGGATTTTATTCTCCATTTAACTGTAGAAATCAAAATAATTTCATTACACAGAGCAATCTTCTTCTTAACTCTTAAAATTCACAATGATCCTCCCCCAGAATGCTCAAAATGAGGAAGGTTTCATTGTATCGGGGTGCTTTTTCTGGCATTTTACCCTTCATTCACAAAAATGCAAAACACTGAAAATAAAAATAAGCAACAACAACTAGAATCTGGAGAAGCAATGTAACCCCATCACCTCTTCTGATTCCCTAAAATACTTCCATATGCTGCTTCCTGGATCAATACTGATGGGGGGAAATATTGCTTACTCCTTAGGCTTAGGCTCTTGAAGGGATATAACGTAACATTCTTTTCCCTTTAGGTATGTCACCAAAAAGTCAGTCTGTGAAATTTCAAGTTCTAATGGAACTACAATGGACTGTAACGAGGCCAAGCTGATAAAATTTAAGCAGTAACCATGACGTTAGGTTGGATATTGGCAGTCAGCATCATTAGATCGTAGGTGCAACAATCCCCAGCAAAGATATGCTTGTAAGTGGTAAGTTCAGCAGAGAAATGGAATTTCACATGGGAAGCTGCCCAACCAGTGTGCATTGGCCAGATGTGCTGTGTTTCCAACCAAACTCTTCAGAATAGCGCAGCAGTTCTCAAACTGTGAGTCAGAACCGCAGTGAGGGTCTCCACCTAAGTTCCCACTAAGCTGAGTAGCTGCCTATTAAGCCCCACACAGAGGCTCAGGGTTGCAGCGGAGAGAGATGCTTCTCTCCCAGTGCAGACCTGACCCAGTGGGGAGAGGCACCCCTCCCCATGCCCTGAGCTAGTGCAACAAGAGAGGCCTGGCGGGGAGGGTGAAAGAAGTCCTCTCTACTCACCGAAGCCAGGCAGCCTGCACCCCAAAAACCTCATCCCCAGCCTCAGCCCAGAGCCCACACCCCAAATCCCTCATCTCCAACGCCACCCTAGAGCCCTTACCCCACCCCCACAATCTTCTGCCCCAGTCCTGTGCCCCCTCCCACACTCCGAACCCATCGGCCCCACCCCTACCACATGAATTTTGCTATGTGCACCAATATGAAGCTTAATAATATGAGCAGTAGGGCTTAGGATTCAGCTTCAGCCTTGGGTGGTGGGTCTCAGCTTATAGGCCCCCTTCCCAGGGGTGAAACTGATGGGTTTTGGCTCTTCCCTTTCCCCTCCCAAGGCTTTGGCCTTGGCCCCCTGCCCAGGGCAGCAGGGCAAAGGCGGGGTCAGGCTTTGATTCCCCCCTTGTGGAGTCAGGTAGGAATTTTTGTTGTTAGAGTTGTCAGAGAGTTGTGGTGCAATGAAGTTGAAGAATTGCTGTGCAGCAAAGCCTTCTCCCTGATGCCAGCCAAGAATGTGTGACCTTCAGATTCAATTTATATGAAGCAGATCATTGTCCACTGGGATCATGGGAGCCTTTGGTCCCTAGAAACAAACAAAAGAATTATCATTAATAAAACACAATATATGGAAAAATGTATCAAACTTAGTGACACTGCAGTGCCTGATGGTTCAGTTAAGAGTGTCCATCTGGAATGAAATCTTCATATTGTATCTCAAGGCCCACATCTTCTCTCTGTCCGATGACCTCTCTCTACCAAAACAAAACCTGTTTGTCCTCAGTTATTCTCTTTGAAACACACTTTTCTCCTGCCATATCATGTCTATAGTCGTTACTCGTTTGATATACTGTACCCTCCATAGTGCACTTATTTGTATGTACACATTGTAATCAGCAGTGAAATGCCTTAGAATACATTTGTTTGAAATATACAAGACCTGAATTATATTATATTGCACAGTAATTAATACACAGAAAGGATCCTGTACAACTTAATAAAAGCTATAAAATTCCTTCCTCTGCACTATGCAGAGAATAAGTAAATGTTAGAATATGAACACACTTGACTTCCACTCTGCAAAATCCTGTAACATCCTTCATGAACTCATTTCTTTTTCAAGATGACTTCTTGGAAGAAAAGGTTACCAACAGCTCTAAATGGAATAGCATTTAATCTCTGTCCAAGTCAAGGTCATCCACTTTGTTTGTTAAGTGTAAAACTGTTGACCACTCAACACAGTACATAGTGAAAAGTTAGCTATCTGAAATCTTAGCAGATTGCTGGGGGGCGGGGGGGAAGGTAAATGCAGCACAGTAACAAAGAAATTAAATGATCTCATGTCTGGGAAAAAATCGAGTTTAATTAGGGCTCATTTTTTACAAGTTGCACTGAGAGAATCTTAATATTCTGCTGTTACAATATTATCATTATATGGCTACAAATTTTGGTGTAATGCTTCAAATATCAGTTCCACAGTGACACTAACAGGAATTGTTGGTTTGTGTCCTTTGACTATGAGCCAATTCATACCATTAATAATGCATCCTTGCCCAATCAGCATAATGATATGCTTTTTCCCCATGGTAAAATCATGTGTCTACACAATTAATTGCAACGATTTACTATGTGAGAACGGTTGCCTTTAATGCACTATGTAACAATTTTTGCAAAAGGCCTAAAGCTATGATCAATAAAATGTCCTCCTTACAGTAACAGTACCCTTTGTAAAAGAGAAAGAACTTAGCCAACATGAGAAATAAAAGCAGACTTTTGTAAGAGCTTAATCCTACAAATTGTTTAATTCTTCCTTTAACTCCCACTAAACTGGATCATGCCCTTAAAAAGGGTTACAATTTTCACTTATTTTGGGATCAACATTTTTTAAGGTGGCTATGTCTTTCAACGAGGGATCATAAAAGACATTTGTATTAAGGTTTTGTTGTAACATACTGCTACATCTCTGCTAACAGAACCCCCTATGTTCAAGTTTGATCTGGTGTCATTGAAGCCAGTGGGAGTTTTGCAATTGAGTTTCTCAGGAGTAGGGTCAAGACCCTTAGTTACTAATTGTTACATGCTGTGTGTAATAGCAGGTATATGTTGGGAGAGATTAGGAATACTGAGGCCATGGGTTGAGGAACTAACTCATTAGTCAGAGTTAGTTCCTCAGAGTTAGTTCTCTCTTTTCTCAGTGAGCATTAGGGCAAATTATTAAAATTGAGAGAGCAAGACAGAAGAAAAAGAGGTGGGGCTGGCAGTCCCCAGAAAAGAAACTCACCTTTCCTAATACAAAAGGACAAGCAAAGGAAAAGGAACTCAAGTGTTTTTTTAGATTTGGTCATAATTCTCTAGGGTCCTTCCTCTTCTCCTCCTGCATAGCCTTGTCTCTTAGTTCTGATCTGTTATGTTCTCTCTAAAATGGACAGTGAGAGAACCTCTTTTTATAGGCTTTCACCCCCCTGTGTTAGGTGGTCAGGTTTCCACTCCCCTGATCAGCCTCAAAATCTGCATCAGGTAATCTGTTAGCTGATCACCACCTACCTACAATCTAGACTTGAAAAATGGGTTTTTCTGGTAGCCAGATCTCTGTCTACGGGTGCTTTCATTTGAATCAATGATCATCAAGACAATGACCTTCCATTCTTAGCTCTCTGCTAGGTGCAAGAATTTCAATTGATATAGATACATACAGAGAGTATATAACATCAAACAGAATTCATAAATCATACACAGACAAGTCCTCCCCAAACTGTCAGAGTATGGACCAAATTCAGCTGGGTGCAAGTGGATGCAATTTTTGTTAAAGTCAGCTGGTGTTGTAGAGTGAATTCAGCCCCATATACTTATCTAAAAATTAGCTGCTGTACTCTAAGCTTCTCATAATATGGACAGGTGCTAAACATCTATTCCAAAATTCCTCTTCCTTGTTTATCACCAGTGGCAAAGCATCATTTCAGCCTTCCTCACACCTTTTTATAGGTCATCATACATCAGAAACCTGCCTGGATTACATTACTTTTTTCCTATTTTTTTTTTTGTTGTTAAAAGCCATCCTCCTAGCAGTCAATCCCTCTTTTATGCACAATAAATTGTACCAAAAATGGGAAAGACTGGTCAATATTCACCTCATAGTTTGAAATGTCATCTTTCATAGCCTGACAATAAACACTGATTGCCTTGCGGCTGTTACCTACACAGCCCATTCAGTTAGGATTACACTTTGTGTATTACAAAAATGAGTCACTTTTACCGTCTCTCACATATAGTCTCAAAGCCAGTAGTATGTGACATTTCTCACCATAGTTATAGGGAGATGTATTCTCCCTAATCTCTAAATATTGCTTTACGGAAAACCCATTTAAAAATAAGTCAGTTTTAATGATAAGCTTCCAATGTATCTAATCTGAAAACATGCTTGTATAATAACATAACAGAATCTCCCCACTCAATATTAAAAGGCTAAATTTTCAACAAACATTTTACCGGTTACACATTGTTCTTCATTTCCACCTAACAAATACACTGTCTAGATTAACCAAAAGATTAATTTCAATCAAGCACGTCTTTCACTATGATTACACCCCTTGTGCTAATACACCTTAGCAGAAAGAGAGAAGACCAACTCCATCTCTCACTTTGGAAACCTTCCATCTTGTCCCAGTTACACCAAGCTGTGTATTTAAAAGGATGTAGGAATGAGAGTCACATTTGCCTATTGGGCTAGAAACAAAATGAAAGCAAAGCTGAAGGTGTGGTGATAAATTGATGAGTTAATGTGTTCAGTTAGAGTGATTTGAAACTGTGGAAGCATTATTGGCTCAAACAGGCCACCCTCGCTCACTTTGAGTAGTACCTTTCTAAATTCACAGACTCACTTATTTCAATGGGACTACTGTGTACTCTTAACTCTGGGCCTTACCTAGGTGCTGCAATGCGTTGTTATAGAACTTCTCCTGGAAAAACTAAAAATTAAAAGGAAATTGAAAGGAATGCATTAGAAATAGAAGCTTCTGGTCTGAAATGCTAAGACTCTCTGGAACCACAATGCTAACAGATGTAGCCTTTCAAGCCCTCCCAGATAGATAAACTCAGTACCATGTGATTTCCTATGTCTAACGGTCTTCTGGATGGGACCTTAACATACATCTATGGTCAGAAAACTGGCTATTTTTAGTATAGCACTAAGCAGTACTGCCAATCGCAAGCATTCAGAAATCGTGAGTTAGCCTTTCCAAAATTTATGACTGGGTTAAAAATAATGAGATTCTTGAAAAAATAAATAATGCACTGGAGGTTCTTTTACCTTTTGATCAATGAGCCTTTAGGTGGACCTCAGGTCACATTTCCAAGCATTTTTCTGCAATCATCAGAGCAAGAGACATATGCTTTAAAAATAAAAGCTAAGATTCTTACTTAATCACAGGATTCAAGAAGCTGGAGTTTAAGGAACATTGCAAGAATCAGCAACACCGATTACTCCACAATTATTGCCCCTGGGTATATTGAGAATCATATCTTGTTATTCAGGGGCAGTTATTTATACTGAAATAAGTTAGCAGTATTCCCTACTCTCTGGCTAGCACTGCACACCCAACACAGCCATGACAGGGTCAGCTGGATTCTATTCTGCCTCTCACATTGTTAGCATAATAATACACTAAATCCATACTGCAGAACTTTATATTTGGTGACACCCAGCTGGGCTTTTTCAGGCCTGAGCCTTGGGATCCAGAAAGAGTTTGCAGAGCACACAGCAGACCCCATCTGAGTTCACTCTTCTCCAGTGTTTAAGAGAGACAGATTTTAATAGCTTTGAGCCTGACTCAGTTGCAGGAGTGAGCACCTGGGAACAAGAGCTGAGCATTGCTGAGCTGAGTTGACCTCAAAGTCCACCTGGTCCTGCTGCAGCTGACAAGTTTAAAGACCTTACATGTTGTTGTGATTCTACAGAAATATGTTTCAAATAGGCAGGTTCCCATGAGAGAGGTGACACTAAAATGTCATCATCATTAGTGCACAAATCAACCAAGCACCCAAAATAGTAGAAACAAAGCAGAGAGAAAAGGAACCTCATAACAAAATCCGCTTGCCATCCTGTCCAAACAAAAAGGAAAGTGTGGGTTTGGAAAAGCAATGCCCATGAGAGTCATATAACTCAGCTCTGTCTGGTGCAGGCTGACAGTATCTCTTCCAAGCTCGAATCCAGCCTCAAAACTAAACTTTAGTTAGTTAATTAAATTGCCTCAAATGAATTCTGCTTGCAGCGGCCAACCTTTCCTGGACAAATTAATACAACTGAGGGCCAGACAGACAAAAAAAATTCCTCACATAAAACAATACCACCACCAATGAGCCTACACTGGATTAATCCAGTCTTCTCATAAGCAGTCCCAGGGAAGCCATTGCTCCCATGAATTTTCTCCCAGCAAATCCCCAGAAATGAAATGATCTGTTAATACAATGTGCTGCCTATAAGACCACCTCCCTTCCCCCCAACAGCTATTTCTTTTTGTTCTTCCCTTTATCATTGCAATAGGAAACCTCATTCTGTGTCATTTCCAGTGGTTTCTAGGACCCTTGTTCCGCAGGGCCAAAATGTAGAAGTATCAAGGGTACTACTCGTGTGCTTAAAGCATTTATGTACCTTGCTTAATGTGAGTCCATTAGCAGAAGGTAAAGACAAATCTCTATGCTCCCTATTATTACACGAATATAGGGAAAGAACCAGTTCTCAAGTGATTGTGTAATTGCTTTCCAAAAATAGTGGTAAGTATCCCCCTCCACAGAGCCCTTTGAGAAGCCCTGGAAGTCATTTTGGTCTCCTAGCCTCATTTGCAAGATTATTTATTTTGAATAAAAGTAAAGACACTTCCATTTCCATAGCTGACGTTCTTTGCTGCAGGGCATGCATTTTATTTTCCATGTCGTTGATCTGTTCCTCCATGTATAAGGCTTATTAATCCGATTAATAAAGGATTATTTAACTTCCTGTAGGGTATTATTGATCTCACAGGGATGCCTGGCAATTTTTTTCCATTTCCCACCATCATCACCACCCAGGGGGATGGTGTCTAAATATTTGTGATGTTGAAAAGTACCAAGTGGGCTTTTCTTGAGGCATGACACTGCAGGTGGAGAAGGCAGCAGAGAGCAGGGTGGAAACGTAAAACTTACCCTGTCATTGCATTGCTTCACAGTCCCTTTCTGCCTGACTCTTAGATTGTCCAGCACATGTAAAATGCAAACAGGGAAGTAGGAGCGAATGATTTTCACTGTAACAGGCGGTTTAATAGAGATTCTTGACAACTGCTATCTGGAGAGCTTGGTGTTGATATTAAATGTATTTGTAGTGGGGGTTATTAAAATTCAATTGTTTTTAAAATCCATAGCTTCATATTAATTACTGGATAATTTGGGGTCAGTATTAGATCATGGTTCACATCAAGAGTGTAGGTTTCAGCCAGTTCTTTCCTCCTTAACCATACTGAAGCTGTCTGTGTGTAAAATTCAGAGATTTACCCCACATAGAATTCAGAGATTTACCACATTATTTTCCCTTTGTAACTCATCCCACTCACCTGAGAGTCTCAGTTCTACGGTGACTAAAAGTGAGACAAAAAAGAGAACTGGATGGAATTTCCTTCCCATCTCTTGTGCCCTTTGTGACCTGGTAGGCATCTATCTCGAGCGATGTGATCGGCTCTGTGCTGATCGTGTTATCACCACAGTGCTCCTATCCCTCGGCTAGATGAGAGACCAAAAGGATGAGTTTCACAAGCTGCATTTGTGCTTCCGTGCAGCACTATTATTAGATCACTGGGGCCCAGGCCTCAGCGGTAGCAGGTCTGTGAGGTTAAAACACTTAGAGCCGTAGTCATCTTTGACTGATTCTAGCCTCTGACTCACCTTGCTCAGGGTTTAATTTTAAGACATATTTTGATGCCTCCCTCTTTTAATCTCCACTTCAGTTTAACCACTATGCCTTAATAAGGTTGTATTTGTTTATCTGACTTTTGGCATGAGAGATACAATGAAGTTATACCAAATTTCAGTACATAAACCCTAACAAGTGTATCAGATGCTCATAGATCGTAAAGTAAAATAACTGCAGAGAGCTCACTTTGCAAAGAGAATAAAGTGTCTTATAACTGGTGTGAAGACAGCTGTGAAGCTTTATGCCATCCTTATCTAAGTGAGTTACAACTGCGCTCATGAATTCAAAAAGATGTACTAACTTTTTTACCATTGCTGAGGCTGGTTCTCTCTCTAACTTTCCTTGTCCTCCCCCCTGACCGCTAATTTGGAGCCCAGGAACAGACCATACTACAGGAGATGTACTTTTCCTTCATACGAGAGCCAGAGAGGAAGACGACAATGTCACGGAGTGCAGTCTTTTATGACAGAATCTTCTTGGTGATTTATGTCTGCATGATGGGGAAACACGGCTTCTTTTCTGCCCTTGAAATATAGATCAAGCAACATTGTCAACATTCCTTCTTCCCTGACAAATATTTAACTAGTTTTGGGAATGTATAAACAACTTAATAACAAGGCTGCCTACCCGTGTCACAGCTGAAGTGACTTCTTTGCTTTCATAGTTAGTTTGTATTTGCACTGGCAAGCAATGCAAGTACCTGCTAAGTAGAAGCACCTGCCTAACTAGAGGGCATCTCACTGACTTCTCAAATAGGCAGATCCAGGCAAATAATTGCAAAATAACAGTGTTTCTGCTAAAGGAAGCAGGAACATATGTCTCTACTGTTCTGTACTTTCCAACATACCTGGAATAAGTTTGTGGTTTGTTCAAAACACCCCAGCATAACAAGAGAGGTTTTGAATAAGTTGGAAATCAGTCCTTGAGTCTGTTTTGTACTTCGATATGGGTCAAAAATATTTATATTTAATGGCAGACCAGAATAGGCTTAATTCAAGTCCGAGAACTCAGTCACGCAAGATCCTGATCTGCTTCTGAGAGATCCTCAACTTTCTTTGACTTTGAGATTGAGGATGCTCACCCTCCAGTCAATATTGATCAAGCATATGCTGCCTTCCAGCAATACGTTAACTTCCCTGCAGGAAGTTACTGTTGCACCTAATCACATAGCATGCATACATTCCTCTTCTTACGCCTCTAAGCGTGAGTCTCCAACCCGGCTGCACGTGCACAGGTCCTCTGCTGTGCTCTTTAGCTCTTATGCAAGATCCCTAATGGGGCTTGGATGTAGCAAAGCAGGTGTGTTTTTAGAACTAATCACATACTTTAAAACGGTTGTGAAGTGGGAGGGTTAAGACTAATATTCAAGTGGAACTGGTCAGTAAAGCATAAAAGAGATGAACAATACTTTAAAAGGCTGGATATGAATGTAGAAAGAAGATGAATTTAAGAAACAAAAAATAAAAGTTGTTTTAAGAAAGTTTGTGAAGCACATCCATAATGCTGGACTTCTGACTCTTTAGGCAGTAGCTTCACCGTTTGATACTGCTTTCTGCTTGGCAGCTGAGTTTTAATGCAGTGTCAAATTATAAATCCACGGCTAGAAATACTGAACACTTCCATAGGCTCTTGAACAACTTCTAAGTATATTTATTTAATATAACATCAAAGAACTCAAGGCTTTAAGACAGGCTGAAACTATTGAAATTTTGGACCCTCTCTCCTCAGTAGAATCCTGGATCTGCTGTTAAAATACTTATTAATACATGAATAGACTGCTGTATGACAGCAGAGTGAATGTACTATATATGATCTCAACAATGGATTACAGCAACATACAATAAGAGTTAAAAACTTCTCTTGAGTTCTTCAGGTTTATGCCCCACCTAGTGCATTCTACTGTCACAGTGACATGCTTGGCTCCAAGCCCTTGATACTTTCATAGAATCATAGAATATCAGGGTTGGAAAGCACCTCAGGAGATCATTTAGTCCAGCCCCCTGCTCAAAGCAGGATCAATCTCCAATTAAATCATCCAACAGATTTTTGCCCCATATCTCTAAAAGGCCCCCTCAAGCCTAAGATTCGCCTGAGCCATGAAGTTTGGACGTGGAGACGAACATTTCCATAGTTTGGGTGCAAGGGTGGGTTGGATTCAGAATATGGGTCCATTCCATGGACCAGTCACAGAATTCAGCTATGTGGTAAAATCCTGTCAGCACTGATTTCCATGGGAGTTTTGCCACTGAATTCAATGGGGCCAGTATTAGAGTCGTGGTTTCCATAGTGACATTCTCTAGATCAGACAGCTTTCTGTCATCACCATTGAAATGATATTCCTGGGGTGATTTACAGAACACTCCCAGTTTCTCCATTAAGAGCAATGGCCACCATTTCTGACAATCAGTATCTAGCTGAGAAATGCCAAATCATGGGCATCACTTATCACGAAGAACAAAGAATATAATGCCCATTTATTGGATGTCAGAGGGTACACTGAAAGCAGCCCTCATATCGCCCAAGGGTGAGATTTTCCTAAAATACAACTACTGACTGACTGGATTCTCCTTGGTTCCGATTTTGAGAAGTGAATTAGAGAGTAAAGGAGAAATTTCCTCTCAAAAATTAAAAGCATCAAGGTGCAATTGACCCATTTTACAGATTAACTTTCTCCTTCCCAAATAAAAAAGGCAAAGATGTGAGCACACAGATTACCTAATAAAATCTTAAATTAATACAGAACTTTATAGCATTCTCTCAAACCCACAGACATCAGTTCACTCTCTGCTCAAATGCCATCCATGCATCTCTGCAGTGGCCTAGAGAAAAAACTTGCAGTGGGAGGGGAATGGAGACTTGGAACCAGACAGCCGGGCTTTCTTCAGCCGCAAAGGGTGCTGGGTGGATCAAAAGAGGGCCAGCGCTGCCTGTTCATTTGTAGGCAGGCCACTTATCAGCTAGACCAGGCCTGCACAACTCGGAAAGCAGCAAAGGCCACATTACTGCAAAAAAACCAGCTGCGGGCTGAAAAGCTCTGCCCTCGCCCTGCCCCCATCTGCTTCCCTTACCCCCCCCCCCACACACACACTTGGCTTGCCCCACCCCTACTCACCCCTCACGGGCCGCACAGTGAGCCCATGCGGGCCGCATGTCGCATTCGGGCCGCATGTTGTGCAGGCCTGAGCTAGACAATCCTAGTACCTGAAATAAACAAACAGAGATGCCATTAGCTGCTGTGGCCTACCCATCAGTATGACTCATTTTCCCGGGCCTCACAGGGGAGCCTCGCTGAGAACAGCCAGCTCTGATTCATACAAAGCAGACAGGACCTTGGGTTTTAGAGCACAGCTCAGCTCTGAAGAGTGACTCTAAAAAATGCATCCTCCATAAGCCGTAATAGAATGGGATTCATGCAGAATCAGGCTTCAAATAATCTTGCTGAAGACGTAGTATTTCATTATAAAGGAATAAATCACACTGAATAACCTGATAAGCTAATCACAATTCTGAGCAGAGAAATTAACCCAGTGTAATTCCAATTTCAGAACTTTTACTCTCATCACCAAGTTAATATATACTAAAATATTTTTAAACAACATTTTGTTCTAAAACAGATTCAGAATAAGACATTTCCATGTATGAATTATGGAGCATTAATTCATGTTTAATTGCTTTGATTTGCACAGAGTTTTAAACATCTGTCCAATAACTATTCAAACTAATTTATCACACAGAATACAATAAAATATTATCTGTTAGTGTTTAGACTAGAGGAATCTTCTGCCATCAAAGGAACTGAAATAATAAATTTGCTCAAGTGGAAAGTCTTGGCACCTATGGTAGAAATTAAGCTTTCTTGGTCTCTGCATTTAGATTGCATGGGGAGAGGGGAAGAAGAGGAGTGGGGTGGAATTATGCAAGTGGAATTACCATTAAAGAAAGGAAAATACTTGATGACAAAGAGAATTTAAGGCACTACGTATTTCTCAACAAACTATCGGGAGGCTGGTTTCCTCTAACCCCAGCTCTGCCACTGTAAACTTGGGCAGCACTTTTCACCTCTCTGTGCCTCCATTTTCCTGCAAATCTTTTCTCTGTCTTGCCTATGCAGACAGTAAACTCTTCAGGACAGGGGGAGTCTCCCATTATATATCTGTACACCACATAGCATGCTGGGCCACCCGCTCTCAACTGAGGCCACTGGGAGCTTCTATAATAAATAAATAAATCACACAAGACTAAAATGTTGAGAACCAGGCTGATCAGTTCCAGTTTCTTTTGTGCTTCCAAACAAATGTTTTTTTTAAAAAAGCCCTGCTAGGAATATCAGGAGCCTCCATGTTCACTTTTTCCTGCGCTACCTGCCATTGTCTACCAGGAAGTTTATGGTGTTGCTAGCAGTTAAAATTTAACAAGAATAATGGGTCATGTATGGCTATACAGGCTACCTGCTTCTGCATTCCGGGTGGGGCACAACTAAAACGAGATATGTACATCTGTCCTATCTCAAAGAATGAGCATTCTCTTGCCCCAGTGGTTCTCACACTTTTGGACTGGTGACCACTTTCACATAGCAAGCCTTTGAATGCAGCCCCCGCCCTTATAAATTAAACACTTTTGCATATAACACCATTATAAATGCTGGATGCAAAGCGTGGTTTGGGGTGAGGCTTACAGGTCGTCACCCCACTGCAATAACCTTGCCACCCCCTGAGGGGTCCCGACCCCCAAGTTTGAAAACTCCAGTGTTATCCTGTAGTTAGCTAAACCAAAACTAAAATGGAGGCTTAAGAAAGGGAAGAAACCAAGTGCTAATGAATCCATCTATTCTTCCACCTTTAGGAGTGTGTTAATTACACTTTATTTAACTCTTCTGTAGACTGATTTACTGAATCTTTCTTCGGGGAAGGGTCTAGGTCTTGTGTGTTTGTACAGCTGTGAGCAGTCAGCCATTTGGCCATTTATAATAAGTTAATTCTGTTCACCCTAAAACTGCCGAATCACTGCAGTCTATTGTGATTTATTCTGATGAAGAAAATTCTATGGGCCAAAAGGACGATGATTTTCTCTGTCTCAATTTATTGGTGTCCCACTACTCGATGGGAGGCCTGATTTTCAGAGGATGGGTGCTCAGTACTTTCTGAAAAATTGAACACACACACTAGTCACTTTTGAAAATCTTAGCCTAATTTTTCGGGAAGTAAAATGGCGCCATCATCATTACTACCTCACCAACACAATTAAATATCTGCTCTGAAACTAGATAGGTAATGGAGATAGAAATTTCTATCTCAAGGTGAAGTAGCTCAGTCTTTGGTTTTTGTTTGCATCTGAATTGGGTGGTCACTTCTAAATACCGTCAGCAGACTGTCACTGAATGTAACTTTCACACACACACAACATTATTATCTACTCAACTGTTAAGAAAGGCCAGAATTGGGGTTGCTTATTCAGCCTTCATTTGGCCCCCTTTCGCATACGTATTACAATAATGGACAGTGCTCACTGAATGAGCAACTGTTAATTCCATTGTTTTCTCCTCGTGGGTCAGTGTATGGCCTTAGGCCCTATTTACTGCACATTATTCAAACCCTGCTCTGAAGACAGAATTATTCATTTCCTCGCGATAACTTTATGGAACCTACAGAATATGAGACCTTCACAAACATTCATGAATTTATCTTTACAACACCCCTGTGAAACGTGGGGGTGGTACTGTCCCAGAAGGGTAACTGTGGCACAAAGGCACCAAGGACAAAAGAATTCAATAATTTTGCATACCAACCGTGATGCACCTACTATCTGGTTTTTCAGAGTACACATCTTACAGCACTTTATATATTCAAGCACAGCTCTCACTGGCTTCAGATGCAGCAGGGAGCCCTTAATACTTCTGCAACTCGGCCCTCCATACAATTTTGCAACACCCACGTGGCCCCCGGGCCAAAATGTTTGCTCACCCCTGATCTAGGAGCTGTCATTGCAGGGAAAGGCCACCCTCACCCCAGTAGCCCTTTGCTTGAGGGAGCATGCTCGGCTCACTGTGTCGGAACGGCACATGTGCAGTCTAGTCACATATAGGAGCTGTGAGAGGATGGCGCGTGCTCAACAAGGATGGAATCTTTGGAAATTTAAGCTGCTAAAGTCAAAGATGTCTCTACTGAAAATGTGTGAGCTGAGATTTTTCAGAGGGGTACATTTCAAATTGCCAGATTAGGGCATATTTTCCCAGGAAAGCACAAAGGCCTACACAAGGCCACTCCCATGCCAAATTTCAAGACACAGGCCCAACGCATAGGGCCCTTTGAGTTTTGTGGGGGAGTTTTGTTTGTTTGTTTTAAGAAAAAATCTCAAGAATTTTCTTTTTTAAACATGAACAACACAGTGTATTTTCCCCTAGCCATATTCTTGAAAACTGCTAGGGTGACCAGACAACAAATGTGAAAAATTGGGACGGGAGTGAGGGGTAATAAGAGCCTATATAAGAAAAAGACCCCAAAATCGGGACTGGCCCTATAAAATCGGGACATTTGGTCACCCTAGAAACAGCTGAACTGTTTTGGCTGTAATTGCCCCCAACAAACCAGCCTGAGGCAGGCAGCTGGCATGGAGAACTTCAACCCAAAGAGGTCAAGTTTGGCAAAGTTATCGGCAACTGAAACCAGGGTCTTGTGATGGGAATAATAAGAGGTGCTGGTACCAGCTCTGCCTGTAACCACCAGTCAGTCTCATGAAGCAAAAGGAAAGCTTGTGGAGAAGAGGAGAAGCAAGGGGGAGATATAACAGGATTTGAATATTTTAAATTCCTCTGACAGCAAGGCACTGAAGTGCATTTTATCTTTGTGAGATCTTGCAGCAACTGAGGAGCTTTATAGCTAGAATCCCAAAGAGTGGACATTATATAATGCTTAGCTCGCAGCATCTTACTAAATTTTACAACCACTGCAAAACTTCCCTCCCTGCTTTCAACCAGGGATTCAGCAGAATGGTCTTTCTTTTGCAAGCAGTGATTTTAAAACAAGCCTAGTGGCTTTAGGGCAGGACGAAAGAATGCTCTAACCCAGAGGAGATGTTCTCAAGCAACATTTCATAGGCAGCCTGGCTAACTAGATTGAGGATCGGAATGATGTCATCACCTCCTGTATTCAGAAACCTTTCACCAGTCAGGTGCCCCTCCCTTCCTTACTCCCTCACCATCTGCTGCACAAACCCCCTTCCCCCCCACCCCCACTTTCTCCCTCCCCGGTGCTCCTCACATAATCATTCCATTGGGAGGTGGGAACAGACCCTGTCCACTCCCCCAGCAGAGCCCAGGGATTTGCAGGAGGAAAGGTCCTTCATCGCGGAAGCCCAGCACCTCTTTGCTGCGACTCCATGCCGCTGGCATGGCTCTGGCCCCCAGTAGCACAGCTCCAGTCATCTAGGAGGAAGCAAATTTTACTTAACCAAGAGCCACACCTGCAAATTGCCGGGAACTTAAAAGCTGCATGTTTGTACACACTAGAGAAAGTTGCAATCACCCTGAACTTTAATGCATTGGCTCAGCCTGCAGTGCTAGGCCCCTGAGAATCAGAAATATCATTGTATGTTGGGACCATGGGCTCCTCTCCCCATTAAAGATTGGGGATAATTGTAGAGCTGTATGGGATAACACTCACATTTGGCCTTGTGACTGCCCTTTGAACTTCTGGGGGGGAATCACGCCCAAATCACAGGGGGCCCTACAATAAATCTTGCATAATCCAGTCTCTTTTCCAGGTCCAGGTCCAGTGACAACAGATGCCTTCTTTCAAACAGTACTTGTCTATCACATTAGACAGCCTTACCCCATGCATTACACAGATCAATTCATGTTTCTTATTCTCTGCTATGTTTTCTTTGTCTGTGTAATTGCATTGCTTAACCCTATAAAACATGCAGGGATACAGTTTGGATGAAAGGCGCCATGCGAAAGGAAATTGCATTCCATAGACTGCATAGTAGAAAGGCACGGAATGAGAGTCATCAGCACACAGAGACTGTTAGAGGGACTCATGCATTTAATGCAACATTAATTTCAGACTAGATTCTTTCATACACAGTATCACCAAATGATTTACAGTAGATTTCAGATGTAAACTACAGACAAACAGAGGGTTTAGGTATTCCACCACATGGATTATTCTACAACATCCTGATGTATTATTTCTATCTGATAATTTACAGATCCTGCAGGAGTGTGGCTACATTTGGATTAGTTAAGATTAAATCCAACCTGGATTGTGGTTCCAACCAGCTCTCAGGAATCTACAGAATTTTTTAAAATAGGAAACTTTAGGCAAAAACAGGATCTTAGCTTTTGTGGTTTCCAACAGGCATCTAGAGTGCTTTTCCCATCAATCACCTGTGATATATAGGAACAGAAGTCCAAGTTACTTCATTAAAAGCACTCAGACATAACTGGATACATTTACATATTAAGCAGGCAACTGAGACTCTAATCTTTCTATTTTATGTACCATTGTAATCATGAGTTAGAGTCAGAATGCCTGTTAAATACTCTGAATACCACAGAGTACTCTAAAAACCAAGTTAAGTGCAGGTGACAAGAAAGGGGTTCTATTTACAATGCTGATTTACAGTGCCGTACTTTTATCTCTGTAAATAATTTTTGTGCTTTAGAAGCATTAACTCAGCACTAGTAAAATGGTTTAAAAAATGTATTTTGCACAAGGAAATGTTTTCCTATTACTCTAAAGAGCTTCACAATTGTCTGGAAAATGATGCATTCCGTTAAATGTTTTTTTAGTCTCTTTCCTGGAGTCTGAGCAGCGAAGGATAGCCAAGTACTACAAGGTCAATTTTACCAATTTTCATAGTACACAATAGGTCATGCAACGTCCTTCTACTGGACAGCAAGGCAAGCCTGAGTTATGCTACTACTTCATGCAGGCCGTGACAGAATAACAGGGCTCAAAGCATAGGGACATTTTTCAGAAAGACAACCTCTAAAGTGATGCCTCTTGAAGAAACAGGAAGGGCAAAAACTATATATCCTTTCATGGAAAGAACTGAACCTGACTTTTATTTGACATCCAAAGGGTTAAATCCTCAGCTGACGCTGGGCTCCATTCAGAGAATCTGTGAAATTAAATCAAATATGGATTTATATCATTTTTATATCCCATCCCTCTGCTGTCACTCCCAGAACTGTTGGATATCATCTTCAGGGCTTCTCCGCGTTGCATTGGTTGATAACACGAGGGGCTACTCCATCAGCGAGATATCACTGTAGCAGAGCAGTATTCCAGCTGTGAGCCCTTGCCCAGACTCTCCCCCATGACTACTATCCCCATGTAAGTGAAAAGGTTGGGAAATAAAGTATTTCAAATAGGGCAGATCAATGAGGCAAAGGTGTGTGGTTTCATGCACTTTAGATTGCTCATCTCAAATCTCCATTGCCACCGTGCTCTCAGAACTGTCTGCTCACATTGTCTCCCCTTCGTGCATATCAAACGTTTCCAAGATAAGAATCTGTTTGCTTAGCAGGTGTATAATTCTAACCGAGCTCATTCTTTTCCTGTGCTGTTTTAATACTATTTTGCGAAATCTACATCCAGTGTCTTAGTCCTCTAGCAAACCTCGTCCATGTTCCCAGCTAAAATTAGGATCCTAAATAACTGAGTTGACTGAGCTATGTACTTTATAATCACATAGAAACAGCTAGAAATGAGGAGATATTTGTGAACACCAAAAGCTATAGTTCTGATCCAAATGCTGTTAGACTCCTTTTCATGCCAATGGGCTTTCGATCAGGCCCTAAATTCAGAGATGTTCTGTAAGATGGTATATTATTATGCATCAGGAAGTGGATGTTAGCCACTCTGACCCAGCAGCTCCAGGTCACGAAGTGTAACATGGTGTAACTTACAAACTGAAGCATTCAAAAGAGGTGAGAGATAATGTGGTTACTTTAGTGTACATCTCAAACACTCCAGTCAGTTGCTTTTTCTGCTTCATTCTTCTATTCCAGCCCCATCAGCTCATATTTACAGCTGTCAGAGCCCCTTACTCCCATATACTGACAAATAGCAACAGCCTTGCACATCACCACAGAATTTGGCCTGAATTTTATCAGCCTTTGGAGTTGCTAAAGAAGTTCTGCTCACCATATGGCAGGAGATGTCTAGCGATCCAAACTTTAATCATGTCAGAAGAATTCTGTGGATTCCTTAATAACCTGCCCGGCATGCTCCTGAGTCACTAAAGTACGTCCTATCAGGGCAGATTGACAGCAAGTTACAACCTGTCTTTTAAGAACATTCAGGAAGCATTGGCTCACGTTATCTTGGTCGTCAGTTACGCACCCACAGCATTTTTCACAGCCACAGAAAAAAAAAAAAACATGGGGAGCATGAAATTACAGTGACTTTTGCCATGTAAGTGGCCTGTGGTAACATTTCCTTTTGCAGAGCTGCCCATTTACGTTTTCTGCACTTTAAACAAAGGAAAGAGAAATGTGGCAGTTTATAGTGACAGTGCCTAGATTATTGTTTGGGGAAGGGAGATTTTTTTTGTCTGTTTTTAAAACAGATTCTCTCTCAGTGAAAAGTCTGTGAAAGTTCAGAAGTTGAAGAATGGGTGTCGGTGGGGATACTCGTGTCCCAAGGCATTTGTTGTTTTACCTCCTGGCACCAGCATTTGGCCGGGTTTTTTTGTCCTTCATCTGCTCTTAAAATGTAACTAGCTGCAGCCTCACTGTTAGTGATAGGTCTTCATCTTTGGTGTTACAAACCATTTCCTCCCCCTCCCCCCTCAATTACACACAATGTGATTAATATCATAGGAAATCATGGAGATATACAGCCATGGGGGCACAAGTATTGACCAGTGGGTACATACATTTCAAATTGCTAGCTAGGCACATGTTTAAATAGAATCAGCTAAATGCCCAGAGCTTTTTATTTAGTTAGTTTGCAGTGATCTGTATGTTAGGATGACCAAATAGCAAGTGTGAAAAATTGGGACAGCAGATTGGGGGTAATAAGGGCCTATATACAAAAAAGCCCAAATATAGGGACTGGTCCTATAAAATCGGGACATTTGGTCACCCTATCTGTATGTGATCCTGATTTAATTTATCTTTCTAAAACTGCTTCTATCCTAGCAAAATCACTCAGCTTCAGCAAAGTGTGTAAATCATGCACAAAACACAACAGTAATGTAACCAGGGTACATAAGGCAACACGATGGGTGTTACCAAATGCTGCATTAATCAACGGTGGTGAAACCTCCAGTTTCTCATGTCATTAATGTAAGCAGATCTCCAAAAGCCACTGTTATAATTCTAAAATATCAGAACTTTTCTTTCTTTTTTTTTTTATTAAGTGTCTGCGGGGAGGATGGAGAATGAAAAACCTAGAGAAAACAATTCACTCCTGAAGGCCAAGTTTGACAATTAAATTAAAATGTAATGACCAAGTTGTGAAATCCCCAAAATCTGGGATTAGTGGCAGCATCACTGATAGACAAGGATATGCTACTGAGCACCAGGCTAATAAAACAAGTTACTTTTAGTTAAAGACATTAGGCGAGATCATTACTCCTTTCGTTTTACATGTGCCTGGGCAGTACTGTTTCAGCGCAGACACCTGTCAATTATGCAGCTGTCACATATAATTCCTGTAAACCTGTTTCACAATTAGAAAAAGAAATTAAAGTCTTTATTGGTGTATCCAGAGTAGTTGTACGAAAAGCAGCCCAGTGCCCACAGTTGGCACATAAACAGCGACAATCTGTTCTTACCCTTAAAATATACATTTTAATAATCATTTTACTTAGATGACACACCACAAAACAGTGATAGAACAACAAACCCCCAGGCCTTCTCTTCCCTCCACTGACACATTTATGATCTTTAAGAGTGAAATGTCTTCATCTGCTTCCATAGACTTAAACCTGAAAGCCAAGGATGCCCAATAGCAGATGCACAGTTGCATCCTGAAGTGTATAAATAATGGACTCAGAACTCTCAGCAGGTCTGTGCCAGTAATTATCTTTATACTCACTCTTGTGTTATGCTGGCAACAGAGTTTGTTGTTGGCTCAGGAAACTTTTCAGCAAAATCCACTTTTCTTTTCTAATCAGTGTAGATGCTGGCAGGTTAAGAGACAATCAGTACTGCCTGTTAATCAAAGTCCTAGGCAATGCTATATACTGTGCAATGTGAAGTTTTAGTCCAGTAACGATGGAGTTAAATATCTCAAAGTGTCTGGCACATGCTCTAAGCTATAGTCCTGATGAACTGCAGCACTAACTTAATACCACACCATCACTTGCATGTTGCTGAGCAGTGAAACATCTCTCAATACAACAGAGACCTACCCCCTCCACTAACATAGTTTCTCAGACAGATATGGATGCAGCCTTTCAGTGGGCCTGGGTAAATGTTGCAGGATTGGATGCATATTTTGCATACGCTTTCTTACATACAGAGTATCCCAAAGTGCCTTACAGAATTAAATAATCCAGTCACAATTTAAAATAAAACAAAACAGAACAGGAAAGGAACAAAGAGTTATGACCAGAGGAAGAGAGAAATGTGGTCAGATGAGAAGGGATCAAAGAAGCAGAGCTCATAAGGAGCAGAAACAGAAGAGGCTGGCTACAATTAAGGGGCTAAGAGGGCAGAGAGGACACTGGTATCAGTATCAGATGAGCCATGGGGGCAGGGAACCATACAGAGAGGAGAACTCAGTGATAAACAGGAGCAAGCCCATAGAGGGTTCTTAGAACAAGATAGGCAGTTCTGATCTGGATTTTATTTCAGTGTGCAGGGATTTATGCAAATAACCCCCATTACCACTAGCGAGGGTTACATGTGAAAATCCCCATCCTGAGAAGGGAGAATAGAATTCTGCGGATTTCCTATTGAATTAGGAATGACAGAAACACAGTTTTGCTAAATTGTTCTTGCTGATCTACTGTACACAAAAGTGCTAAGTTGAATAGCCTTCAGAAATTCACATTCTTTTTCTAGGGCTGAAGTTACATGGTTCTGCTGTGGTTTCTGCTTGGTTTTAATTATTGTATTAAGAAAACATCTCCCATCTCTAAAGGCTGGATATAATTAATGCACAGAAAACAAGGCAAGACAACAGAGTACAAACTCAGAATTTCCTATTGAAGCCCTGAGCCCAGAATACCCCCATGTAAGGTGAACCCTTCCCCCATCAATTTGGTTCTGAGTGAAATCTCTTGTCCAGATCCAGCTTAGATGAAATCCATTCCTGAAGAATTTCGGCCCACCATGGGGGAAATCTGATGAGACCATCTAATATCTCAATATTCCAACTTCATCGGGGAAGACATCTCACAAGCAAAGCTCACAAGGTGTTTAGTGCTGTTGCATCCAAACCTGCTCTTATGTTTTAAACCAGCCTTATCTCCTAAACCCACACCCTAATCCAGATCCAAATCAGTGACCCCACCACAGACCATATCTAACACGCATAATAGCCAAGACTTTAAAAAAATTAGGGGACCTAAAACTATGTCCTGTAGTTGTCCTTTGCATTTATAATCCTCCCATTATTAAAGGCATAGCTGTTATAAATATAACAAGCAGAGGCTACTGAGTATGTATAAATGGCAATGCAAACATTAAAAATCTCACATGAATTAAACAAATTGCTTTGACTTTAAAAGCATGTGGGACTCATGCTAACGTACATGCTCAGGGGCACCACTGCCCTCTGATGGCTAGAGAAACAAACCTTCTTGGGAATTCATGATCGTCTTATATTTTAGTGGCTGGCCTACAGAGGGGTGATAAAATAATGGAATATAGTCTTTAGAGTGTGTGTTCTGGCATCGGGGGTTAATTCACACATGCATGAACGCTGCTCAGCTGACAATTCTGGAGCCAAGTATGCAGGCAGCCATGGATCATTAGAATGGATTCCATGAGATCTTGGTTCCTATGGGGGGGAAAAATCAGACATTAAGTTGACACAAAAATTGTTGTGCAATTGTGAGCCAAAACTTTGTACATGCAGTTGTGGTAATTACGTGTGAGAAAGCAAACATTTGCACACATCCAAATGGCATCTAACTACTCAAGAGATTAAAATAGACAGGTGAGTCTCCAAATACCCCTGGCATGCCAAATAATCTAGGCACACAACTGCACAAATCTTCCTGCACGTAGGCTTTGTTCCTAATTTTTTCCAAAAATTTGGCCTTCAGCATCTGGTACGCACTGATTGCAGTCTCTAATTTGGGCTCATTTCCCCTGTGCATCTCTTTTCAAAAGGTTTAAAGAGCTTTGTCTCCCTTGGAAGCTGACTCGAAATTAACACTTCCAAAGAGTCTAAAGCAGTGGCAGGGATTTGTGTCTCAGAGAAGGGCACATAAATGACAGCTGCAACGTGGTGGTCCCCAAAGGGGACCCTGCAAATTCTGGTTGTTTGCCCTGCAAGATTGCTATGCTTTTCAAGGGATGGTAATGCACAAGGCCAGCTAGACTCCTCATATGGAACAGAATACAGAGCACATTATCAGAAGGGCCAACATGTAATAACGGGACCTGGCTTCCCTAAAAAGTTACCTATTGTATCTCAGGTATGCATAAATAGTGGAATCAGCTCTGATGAGAAGGGTTTCAACTAACCTCTGATGCTGCCTCCATTTCGTGCTCCTCTCTGTGCATATCAAGAGGCAAAGCAAGTCGAAAAGTAAATATTTGTTCACGATATTTGTTTCCTGGTAGACAGCGACGGAAATGGGGCAGAGCAATGAAAGAAAGAATAGGAGGCACAGAGGGATTCTCTCAGCAGCTCGGAACATAAGAGTCTCCCGCTATGAATCCACGTGCAGTGCCAGTAAGACCACAGGTGTACTCAGTTGGAGCACTGGGAAATGTGATTGCAAGGCATATAGTGATTGTTCTGCATTAGCAATATATTCATCCCATGGCTCCTTTTTACATCTATCTATTTACATATTTTTCCATAGTACTTGCTTTAGCTATGCTACAGCAGCCAAGCATCCACACCTAGGAGAAAGGGAAAGGTAAGCAAAGAGCCAGAGCTTGTGCCACTGAGGGACGTTCCCTGCCCACGAAAAGCGGAGCCCTTGAGGAGGCAAATGACGAGCAGCCTTTTCAAGTGTCACAAATGACTACGACTAAAACTCCTGTCCCAGGTTAGCGAAGCTCCTCCCCACCCACTTACAAACTCTCCAAGGAAGGTTTATCTGGCAGTGAGAAAGAGTTAATTTGGAAATAACATCTACGGGGATGTTAGGAACAGAATCCTGACATGAGGGTGTATCAGCCAAAGAGAGCAGGACTGGTGGCGTTGTGTTGGTTTAGGCTGTGATTTTATGGGGTGTCGGGTGCTCATTCGCTTAGGTTACTTTGAAACTCCCAGCCTAGAAACTACTTTAAATGACATGACATGGGGGGGGGGGGCTTTTGTAGCGAGTAAAACATGAATTTTCCCACTATAGTGCCATTCCCCACTCCCTCAAGCTCTTCCTAAATCCAGCTATTGTATCTAGCTTATCTTCGTGGTTTCATTTCTAGTTCTTCATTTCCCCTGTAATGGCATCCAAAGGCACCATTCAGGATCAAGACATCAGTGGTTAGGTGCTGTACAAACATCACAGCAGTATCCAAACCAGACCAGAGGTTCTCTAGGGATATACCAAGTCCAGGCTGCAGAAGAATAGAATCAGGATTAAATTGCAAGGGTGACTATCAGTCACTGAAGCTTAGGCAATTTCCCAAGGAAGAGTAGTGTAGAGGGTGTATAGTATAGAATAGTATAGAGGGTGATGATATTGCAATCATAACTAAGCCCAGAAGTGCCAGAACAATTTGTGTGGTGGGGGTGATGAGAGCTACTGAACCAAACTATAAACGCTGTATATGATGGACACCACTTCAAGCCAGGGGATGTGGTAGCACCTCCAGCACCCCTAGTTCCAGCATCTACGTCTCTTAATTTGGGAAGTCAAATGTAGCAATTTCTAAAGGCCAAGAATTACAAAGAAATTATTTTCTATTACAGCATTATTCTTATCATAATCCATATTTAGCATGTGGCATTACTTCCACTCCGGATCCCATCGTCTTATGAAGGAAGATGCCTATCTTGAGACTCATCTGTCAGTGGTTTCCAGCTTAACCTGCTACAATAACTTGTTCAAAAATTGCAAATAAGCTAAATTTAATATTTAAATATAATTTTGTGATTGGACTGAAACTTGGGAGCAGATGTCACCTCCTTCCTTTACTTCCTCTGCTGTCACTTACCAAGAACTAAATTTCAATCTTATAAAAGCCAAAACAGGGAAATACGCTTACAATGACTTCCATCATAATCATTAAAGGGTGGTTTAGCCAATTCACTAAACCTCCATCCAATTAGTCACCACTATCAGTCACTGCCTCCCCACACTTAGTCTGAATTCTTTTAAAACAGTGTTATAGAAGAGGTAAGATCAATACGTTTATTCCATATTTGATTTTTTTTGTCAGATTTTTTTATTCTCTTTTTTCCTTATGTTATTTTTTCTTTATGCCCTTGTCATTTTATGCTTAAGAATCTCAAAATAAGCAGCTTCTTTGACACTCATGCTGGATAAAATCTTATACCAATCAAACATACCATGGTTTCAATGCCACTAATGGACACACACAACTTGAAATTTAGTAAATCGTTTAGAACCAACTCCAAAGTAGTTTCAAGTACTGCTGCGGCAGTAGTACCGACTGTTCTCTCAACTGTAGTAGTAGCCATGTCGGTCCCATGATATTAAAGGGACGAGGTGGGTGAGATAATATTTTTTATTGGACCAACTTCCATTGCTGAGAGGAACTTTTGAGCCACACACAGCACCTGAAGAAGAGCTCAGTATGGCTCAAAAGCTTGTCTCTCTCTAACAGAAGTGGATTCAATACACAATATTACCTCACCCACCCAGTCTCCCTTAGGCCCCTTTGAAATCACCAGGCCAAAATGCCAACCGAAGTTGATAGAACAAATGCTGAGTCTCTCTCCTTACTTTAAAAAAAATACAATTTACATTTCATTTTATCAGCTCTGCCTAGCCCTAGGAGTCAGCACTCCCCTAAACATTTTATCTACCCACAGAGCCACAGCACTGAGCTTTTAAAATGAAAGGGAGAAAGAAAAGACCCAACTCTTATCTATGGCAAGGCAATGAAATTACTTTTTAATCAGTGCTAAGCAGAGTTATTAAATGGCATATACACTTTCAGAAATCACTTTGAAAAGTCCCAAACTGTAATCTCTCTGCTGTCTCCATCTTCCTCTCCCTCCCTGCTCCCCGCATGTATGTGTATCACATTAAACACGTGCCAGCTAATCAGTTAGCTGGGTGGCTGACATATTTTCTGATAAAAGGGGTAAAAATTAACCTTTCAGCCATGGAATAATTTATTCATGGAACTACATTACTCTTTGTCAGACTTATTTCAGGTATAAGCTACTCTCTGATTGGCTGAAGTGCAGTATAAGGCCAATCCCACAATCAGATCCTCTTGCAGAGACCTACTGGTAGAGGTGTTGTAAGGCAATTAAAAGGAAGATTAATAATGTTGCAATGCACACTTGTCTGTGCAACCTTAATTCGGTCCCCCTCATGCACGTGCATTATGATACAGCCTTCATGTACACTATTTGTACTATTTTTTCCACAGGATCCCTTATTCAGTACACAGCATGGATCTGCTTTGTGGAGGAATCAGTTTCCTACTGAGAGAGGCTGTTGTCTGCAGGAAGCTTCATTTGTAGCAGAAGTTGAAAGGTGAGTATCTATTGTGGTGCTAGAAGGCACCCGTCCATAACTAAAGGCCACCCCCACAACCACGGGGGTTGAAAGGTGGGTAGTGAAAGAGGCAGAGGACTGCATGGAGCAGGAGAAGGTAGCAGGGGAGTGGGTATAATTATGATCCTCACGAACTGGATTCTATCCCTGCCTCAGCTACTGAGTTCCTGTGTGGTGCTAAGAAAGTCACCTAAATCTACTTTTTCACTGGTCGTCACTAAAACTGTTCGCTCCTCATTCTCTGATTGCCAAGCCCTGGGGCCAAAGATGCAGAAGTGCTGTGGGAGCTTGAATATATAAAATGCTGTATAATGCTAAGTACCCATAGTGGGAAACATTCAACAATTTTAATTATACGCAGTGCTACCAGCCCCACCAATAACACCATCATTTTAAAAAGACCTCACAACAGAAAGTGTTTATTAAAAGACTATTTATTAAAGGGCTCCCTGTCCTCATAATACCAAACAGACTGAGTGCAACTGTCACAAGTCACTTGGATGCAAACATGCTGCCCTCAACAATATAACTATGCCACTCTGCTATCTCTGGGCTGTCCTGCAAATGTACACTTCCCCTGTGATGTGGACACTTTGCACTGGTAGTTTTGCATCGTTTTTGCACCAATGAAGCGTTCTTCTATGAAGTTACTGTACAGCTTGGTGGGGAGTACACTTTACCTTCATTAGGGAGTGCACTGGCTTCCAGTTTATTTCTGGGTGAAATTCAAAGAGCTTGTTCAAAATCTAACAAATCTTCCCAGTTTGTTTCCTGGCTGCCAGACACACCAGCTCACCCCTGTCATTAGAAGGCAGGGAGATCTCAGTGATGTTAACTGCAAAAGGTACTTTAGTCCAAGAGTGTCAAGCTTGTTGTCCTTTAGGGCCTGCTGCCTTTTCTCTCAGTCCTTTCCAGAAGGAGCCTGTTGAAGAAGAAAGGGGTAAACCTTTAGGTTTGGTGAACTGGGAGTTTCCTATAGACCAATAGCGCATCAATCTGCCAAATGCTGGATACATCTTTAAAGCGCGTAGGGCTTAGCACATAAGGGCACTTGATAAACATCCAGGAGTCTCCTATTCATCCAGCAGGAGTTATGCTGGAAAGCTAATTTAGAATGACACCTTGGCACTCATGTAGTGAAGCTGTCTTGCAGCTAGGCTGACCAGATGTCCCGATTTTATTGGGACAATCCTGATTTTGGTTTTTTTCCCCCCTTATATAGGCTCTTATTACCCCCCAACCCCATCCCAATTTTTCACACTGGCTGTCTGGTCACTCTACTTGCAGCACAAGGTCGGGAGACGAATCTGCATTTCTTTTAAGGGTTTTATTTTTTTTTTTAAATGGGAAATATTCCATTTGTTTCCCTCAAAACACCCCCAATGGTTTTCACAACAGTTCGTCTGAACTGGGGCTTACATGTCTCACCTTGCTCTACTAAGCAATCCCTCCCTAGCCCAGCAAAATGACAGTTTCTGTCTTCTGCCCCACAGCCACCTGCTGTGCTTATTGCAGTCACATGGTGCTGGACTGAGCTAAACTACTCCTGCTGTAATAGCATTGGGTGTGCAGCTATGTCAGCAAGTCTTTGGTATGTACTACAGAAGCCCATTTCTTCTTTTCATGTAACTAGATAATTCAACTAGCTGGTGTGTGGGAAGGCCATTTCATACCAGGATTGCACTGGCCAGTTTAAGCCCACGCAGTTGGAATACGTTTGGACCGTGCTCTTGCACATCTAGATATGCAAATAATGTGTAACTTGGCAAAGTAAACAACAACAATTCTTTGTGCTTATATTGTATCTTAAATATGAGCCTCTCTGAACCTTTAAACATTGAGTTAAGTCACACAACAGCTTGTGAAACAGGTAAATGCAAGATTATAATCTCTAATAAAGATGGGGAAGCAGTCAGAATGGTTAAGTGACTTGCAGTCATTGTGCTCACCACAAGACCATCCTTCTCTCCCACTCAAACACATGAATGAAATCCCATTCAAACTATGTCTTCTGGGAAACTTTGCTTCTGAGAGTTAAAGAAGTGGAGTGAATAATGGGATTGAATAGTCAGAGATGGTGTTGGAAATAAAATCATAAATATGTTTAAACTCTCACTAAGCAAATTTGTTATCGTCTCACTTCCTTTCTTGCTGGTTTTCTCACAGTTACGCAGTTACTATTCTCAAGCCAGCCCAGACAAGAATTTCTGACTTAGTTGCACTTTCTTTGTCTGGAACACAGGATATTCAAATCACAAACAGCACTCTGTGTAGTGTCAAATTAATATTTCCGGACCATTTCTTCACCCTTCAATTTTTTCACTACCTGCACACACACAAATGAAAGTTTCTTTCACATGATAGTCTGAGCTAAAAAAGAAAGGTTATTTACCTTAGAGTAACAGGAGTTCTTAGAGATGTGTGGTCCCTGGCGGTATCAGGAGTGGTATTGCTCTAGAAGTTGATCTGATAATTCTTCACTTGCAATGTCCATTGGGCCATGCCTGCACCTCCTTGTGCTCTGAACCGAGGGCATAAGGGTGATGTAGACTTACCACCTCTCCAATTCCAACTCTATTGCAAATCATACTAAGGATCTGAAACAGAGGGGAAGGAGGGCACACAGTGCAATACAGATGGGGAGACCTCCAATTACTGTACAAGGTGAATGACAGTGCCTATCAGTATCAGAGGGGTAGCCGTGTTAGCTTGGATCTGCAAAAGCGACAAAGAGTCTTGTAGCACCTTATAGACTAACAGATTTTAGGGATCATGAGCTTTCATGGGCTAAGATCCACTTCATCAGATGAATGTTGTGGAAATCTCCAGAGGCAGGTATAAACAGCAGGCAAGAGAGCAAGGTAAATTCAATCGGGGGAGTGAAGCCCACTTCCAGCAGGTGATCTGGAAATGTGAACACCAGAGAGGAGAAACTGCTTTTGTAATTGGCGAGCCATTCACAGTCAATATTGAGTCCAGACCTGATGGTGTCGAATTTGCAGATGAACTGGAGCTCAGCAGTTTCTCTTTGAAGTCTGGCCTTGAAGTTTTTTGCTGAAGGATGGCTGTCAGATTCACTGTGGGTGACTCACAGGCAGAACTCACTGAGGAGGAGGGTGTGAGGAACTATTCTGCACCACAGATGGCAGGACACTGCTCCAAAAGGAAGCGTCCAGAGATGAGGCTTGTATGAGGGCATGATGCTTTGTAGAAGTATGCACTGAGCCCTGTGTCACTGCGCCACAGATTTCTAAGCGGGGAATTTCCTCTAAGAAATGGTAAAAAAAAAAAAAAAGTAAATGAATGGAGAAGCAATCTTCTGGCACTAACTCTCTAAATGAATTTCAGACTGCAGCATCCAGCTTTGCTATGAATAAATAGAAACCCCTCCCCCCCCAAGAGGTAGCTTGTGCTCAGGTTGAATGGGTCCTTACACCTTGTGGGGGAGGGGTTTCTATTTATTCATAGCAAAGCTGGATGCTGCAGTCTGAAATTCATTTAGAGAGTTAGTGCCAGAAGATTGCTTCTCCATTCATTTACTTTTTTTTTTTTTTTTTTTTTTTTAACATTTCTGTATTACTTATCAAAATCAAGATGTAAGCTCAAGATACTGCAACAAAATCACACCATGATTATTTTATTATAATCAATACTTTGTGCTTCTATAGATCCTTCCACTCAAGAAGTTCAAAGTACCTCACAAACATCAATTAGGATTTGCAACTTCCTTCCCCATTTTTAGATGGGGAAACTGAGGCACTACCTAAATGACTTGCCAAGGGTCATTCAGGAAAACAATAAATGGAAAAGTCAAGAACAGAAACCAGATCTCCTGAGTCCCAGTCCATCTTTCTCCCTTGTAGTTCTCTGCTTTTCTATTCAGAGATGAAGTTGTTCTCCAGCAGCCCACGAGTGCAATATCACTGCTTCCAAGGAAACAACTAAATAATTTATAACACTTCCATAGTTAGTCAGGAAATCAAAGGCATCAATTTCACATAGTACTTCCCCCTCACAATCATCTCCTTTGTCTGTAAGATAATTAAATGGGAGAGTTGACAGAACAGGAGAGATTTCCCAGAATCTGCATATTCTGGAATACTCTTAAACTACGTATTCTGGAATACTGACAAATGTTTGAATATGTTATAGGAATGGGGGGGGGGAAGCCCCCAATAAAAGCAGGTTAGGCCTAGTTCCTGGGTTGAAGTGATTAATCAATAAATCCAAAAACAAGTTTAAAGTTTATACAGAAGATGCAGCTCATTTTTTTAAAGCAACTTGCACCTACAGGAAGCTTGAACATGGCAGCAGTAGCATCAATACAGCTGCATTGACTGCTCCACAGTTGCTACAGGTTCAGATGAGGAAAGAAAGAATTATCAGAGTGCTTCTGGCATAACTAAGACTCATGGACTGGTATAGAGTACCCCTACAGTGCTGTCTACCCCAATTATTTAAAAGGGTCTGATTAACCTTACCATAGAAACAGCAGGTATTAAAATATCTGATTTTTTATATTTAATCCAGGAGGATAAAGCCACTCATTTAGCTATTAAGATTGATTCCTTATTTGATATTATGAAATCAGACAGCTGGAATTCAGCATTTGATCTGTATTAAACTTTGATCTGTGATACTCAGAGACAGTACCACCAGTCCTGTTCCTTTTCTCTCCATCTTTTTATTCCCATATTCACCAGCGTATTAATCAGGCTAAAAAAACCTTGCAGATCCTACAGTGCTAAGGTCTCCTTGCAATTTCTGCTGCTCTTTACAGACTCCAAGGTATTCTCTTTTTGAGAGTGAAGTTTTTAATCCCTTTTCCATTATAAACCCTGCAAGTGCACTTGGGAACCTTAACCTGCTACTGGATCCCATGTGGAGTCCTGCTGACTGCAATAGGGGGTCTACGAGTGTGGACCTAATTGCAGAATCATGGCTATTGTCTGTTAAACCAGACTTCTAATGATGGTTATTTCTAGCAGTGCTTTTCAAACTGTGGTCCATGGACCCCTGGGGGTCCGCAGACTATGTCTAAGATTTCCAAAGTGGTCTGCACCTGCATTCAAAGTATTTTAAGGGTCCGCAAAGGAAAGATGGTTGAAAACCCCCGGCTTATAAGGTGCACATATCCAAAGACTTCTGAAGAAAACTATCTCCAGTCAGAGAAGTTATGAAGTCCAAACCAGCAGCTCTTACTTATGTGAATAATTTCCTGAAAAGCATAGCTTAATACTAGCCAATGGGACCGCTCAAAGGAGTCAGGACTGCAGGACTGGATCTGAGCTAAAGCCCAGTGAATTCAATAGGGACTTCATTGTGTTTTGGACAAATCCCTGTAACAGTGGCAAAGATACCCTCTTTTTCATAGCAATGTGGCATGTTTAAACTTCTGATGGGAAAACCTCAAAGGGTACAGTACAAAATTATAATGAATTTATAGAAGTTGATTTTTCAGAACAGATTTTATACATTCGATTGTGTGTCTCCCCCCACTAAACACGTTAAGTCGGTGGAGTGCATTCACAGTACTGAGGCTAACATTGACTCTCGGAGTGGGGCACTGTGGGTAGCTATTCCACAGTTCCTGCAGTCTCCATCGCTGATTGGAATTCTGGGTTTAGCTCCCAGTGCATGATGAACCAGAAACATTCTCGTGGGTTTCCCTGGGCTCATCTCGTCAGTCGCCCCTCCCTCCGTGCAAGGTATGGCAGACAATCGTTTCGTGCCATTTTTCCTGCAGCAGACAGTGCAGCAGGTCTGCAGAACTCTGCAGTCCCACGACTCATGCAATATGCCTGAAAGCTATTGTCACCCGTACACCACTGCTTCTGCTGCTACTCTGGTCTCCTGGCCTGTGAATCATGCAGTAGGCCTCAAAGCTATCATCTCCCATACAACACTGCTTCTGCTGCCACTCTGCTCTCCTGCTATCCTTCGTTTCGCGCCCTTTTTCATGGATTACCCCTGCAGGTGCCATATCACGGCAAGGATGGAGCCTGCTCAGCTCACTGCTGCAGTTGTGACCATTGTAAATACCTCTCGCATTAACCAGCAGTACATGCAGAACCTGCAAAACCAGCTGAGGAAGCGATGACAGCACATGAGGACATGGACACAGACTTCCTAGAAGAGAGCCATGTGACGTAGGGCCAGGTTCATGCAGTGGAACGGTGATTCAAACACAAAATAAGCACAGACTGGTGGGACTGCACAGTGTTGCAGGTACGGAATGATTCCCAGTGGCTGCAAAACTTTTGCATGCATAAGGCCACTTTCATGAAACTTAATGACTTGCTGTCCCCTGCCCTGAAGCGCAAAGACTCCAAAATGAGAGAAGCCCTCACAGTTGAGAAGCAAGTGGCCGTAGCCCTGTGGAAGCTTGCAATGCCCAACAGCTACTGGTCAGTCAGGAATCAATTTGGAGTGGGCAAATCTATTGTGGAGCTGCTGTGCTGCAAGTAGCCAACACAATCATTGACCACTGCTATCAAGAGTAGTGACTTTGGAAAATGTGCAGGCCATTGCTGATGGCTTTAATGCAGTGGGGTTTCCTAACTGTGGTGGGGTGACAGACAGAATGCATATCCTTATCTTGGCACCGGAACACCAGAGCAGCAAGTATGTATCCCTTGTGGTTTACTTTTCCATGGTGTTGCAAGCACTAGTGGATCACAAGGGACGTTTCACCGACATCAGCGTGGCATGGCTGGGAAAAGTGCATGATGCTTGCATCTTCAGGAACTCTGGTTTGTTTGAACAGCTGCAGGAAGGGACTTACTTCCCAGACCAGAAAATTACTGTTGGGGAGGTTGAAATGCCTATAGTTATCCTTGGGGATCCAGCCTACCCTTTAATGCTATGGCTCATGAAGCCATACACAGGCATCTTGGTGAGTAGTAAGGAGCAGTTCAATTATAGGCTGAGCAAGTGCAGAATGTGCATTTGGACATTTGAAAGTTCACTGGCGCTGTTTGCTGACTAGGTTAAATCTCAGCAAAACCAGCATTCCAATTTGTAATTGCTGCTTGGTGTGTGCTCCACAATGTCTGTGAGAGTAAGTGGGAGAAGTTTATGGCGGGGTGGGAGGTTGAGGCAAATCTCCTGGCAGCCAATTTCACGCAGCCAGACAACAGGGCAATTAGAAGGGCATAGCAGGGCATGCTGCGCATCATAGAAGCTTTGAAAACCAGTTTCATGACTAGACAGGGTACAGTGTGACAGCTGTGTTTGTTTCTCATTGAAGTTACCCGCCCTCTATATATATTATAGGAAATAAAGTCATGATTGTTTAAAAAACATTCTTTATTTGTTGAACAACACATTGAGGAAATCAGAAGGTAGCCCAGGGGGCAGGGAGCGAGGATAGTAGGTTAGGAACAGTGGTGGGGTGGAGAAGGAGAGAAGGACAAGTCCAGAATACAAATAAAAATTTCAGATATGCCAGGCTTCTGCTGCTTGGGCAATCCTCTGGGGTGGAGTCTGTGGGTCCCCAGAGCCTCTCCCACCCCATGTTCTTGGGCGTCTGGGTGGAGGCGGCTATGGAACTTGGGGAGGAGGGAGGACGGTTATACAGGGAATGAAGCGGCGATCTGTGGTCTTGCTGCCTCTCTCGCATAAGATCCACCAGACACCGAAGCACGTCAGTTTGCTCCCCCATCAGCTTGAGCATGGCATCCTGCCTACTCTCCTCATGCTCCTGCCTCCTCTCTTCATGTTCACTGAATGCTTTACTGGACTCCCCCATTGTTTGCCTCCACACATTCAGCTGGGACCTATCAGTGCGGGAGGACTGCATAAGCTGAGCGAACATGTCGTCCTAATCTGGGCCAGCCTCTGGGACGGAGTTGATAGGGAGCGCATTGAAACATTTGCGCCCGTGGGAGGAGAAAAAGGGAGGGTAGAATCTTAAAAGATACATTTTGGAGAACAAAGGGAAGACTCTTTCTCAGTGAAACATGCAATTCATAGTACGCAGCACATGTTCTTTCTGTACAAGGTCACATTTGGTGGATTTTTAAGTTGCTGAGGAGCCCAATTCGTGCCCTGCAGACTTTCCCACAGAAATGACAGGTTTAATCTTGGAGGAAACATAGTTGTTGGCTGGACTCTTGTGCCCTTTCTTTCCTCCTTGGTCACTTCTCTGTCTCATGAGCATGTCTGTTCTCAATAAAGTGAGCTGTGTCATGGTGTATGGCATGGCATCACTGTGTTCTGTTCAGCACTGAGTCCCCCCAGTTTGTTGGGTTGATGCCTCCCTTTTTAAGGTGTACCGTCAGTATGTCTTTGAAGTGCTTCTGCTGCCTTCCGCAAGCCCTTCTTCACTGACTTAATTGGCTTTGGGAGGTGAGTGTCAGGCATATGTACACAGTGGCAAGCCCACAGGAACTGATGTTTCATGACCTGTGCTTCTATACTGCTGATGTTGGCTGCAGAGAGAACGCTGATGTTAGTGCGTCGTTCTTCACAGCTGATCCTGAGAATCCTCCTGAGGCAGTGCTGTTGGAACCACTCCAGCCACTTGAGATGTTGTTTGTAGGTTCCCCAGGTCTCACACCCACAGAGAAAGGTGGGGATGACACCAAGATCTTGGTGCCTGCTTGCAGATCCCTATCACTGAAGACTCATTTGAACAGTCTTCCAAAGGATATGCTGGCATCCTGTATTCAATTTCTATGTCAGCATTGGTTGTTTGGGAGAGGTGGCTGCCATGGTATGGAAAATGGTCCACATTTTCCAGGGGTTTACCACTGATGGTGTTGATTAACTATCAACAGTGACTCTAAATCCTTGGTTAAATTGATGAATGCCGTGAACAGTTCCTGGCGGTGTTTTCTGCACTTCTCCTGAATCTGTCATTCCATGAAGATCGTGTCAGTTGTGCCTCAGGGAGTTCCTCAGCAAGGAGAAAAAAGCAGTAGGATCTCGGCAAGGATCTTCCCTGTGATGGAGAAGACAGCAATATCTCTGTAGTTCCCGCACAACGATTTGTCCCATTTCTTGAATACTGTATTGTTGGCGTTCTTAAAGTCCTGTGGAATAAGTATAAGAAAAAAAAGATAAGCTAATATAAGACAAGCTGAAGAAAAGTCTGGGAAAGAAACCAAGAAGATGAACAATAAAGCAGCCACAAATGTCAATTTCTTTTAAAGGGAGGCTGGGTAGGAGAGAATTGTGTTTTGGTTTTTAGAAGAGAAGTTTTAGGAATAGCCAGGTAGTCAAGATATCTGAAACTTACTGTATACCCTAAAAGAATCATCCTTCTACAACATCAAGGAAATTCTTCAAAGTCAAAAACTTTTTTGAGGTAGCACTGAGACTGAAAACATATTAGCCCTTAAATAATATAGCTATACAATCTAGTCTGGAAATTCTCATTTGAGATAAGCACAAATATAACACTCTTACTGGGAGCATAAATCAGACACTTGCTCAAGGTTAGAAACTTCTTCACTTCTGCTGACCTTTCCTGTTTATCTTTCCAGATGTGGCCAGACATTATACCCTTTCACAAGGAAATATCCTACATGTGCCCACTGAAGAACACCGTCTTCTAAACAGTCATATTTTATTTGTAACTATCAAAGTATTTTGATTTGGGATATTTGTGTAGATATGCATGTTACAATTAAAATGAAATTTAAAAGAAAAAAAAGTAATTCAATGTGCCAACTTGTGTCTAAGTACATACAATATAGTGAAAAGTACATCATACAAGTTTGTGCTCCCTAAAGTCAGGGAGCAGCATTGTAGCTTTTCAGAATAATTCCTGCTCAGGACGAATGTTGCACTTTAATGGTACATCGAGGCAAGGAAAAGTTGTCTAGTTAACACAAAGCTAATTGACCCTTTTCCTAGTGGTGATGCTGGATAAACTCCCTTTACCTCAAATTAGCCAATTTCCCTAGGGTCAACCTTGGCCAGCTAAATCAAGGTGTGTATCTTACAATTGGACTGAGAAAAAGGTAGAGATTAGCTACAATAGGTTAGTTAACCTCAACCATTTTTTCTAGTCTCCACATAGCCCAAGTGTCTGCTGTTGGTGAGAGCTAGTAGAAAATTGGGGGGAACAAAAGGGGTGGAAGCCTCCCTATAATATTCTTTCAAATTTTTAAACAAATTTTCTTTAACTATAGTCACAATCCTTTTGTATTTCCTTCCTTCAAATATTCTACCACATGCCAATAAAAACAGGAATACTCACTCAAACTACGATTTAAAAGTAGATATTAAAGAATATTAATGGAAAGTGAGTTCTGAATCCATAATCACGAGTCTAAAGAAAGTATTCTCAATCAAGGAGCAAGACCAGATATTCGTCTTATGTGCCCAACCATAATATAAGAAACTGAGAATGGAATACTCACCAAGAACTGTTTATGAACATGCTATAGAGCAATTTGCTAATTTTTAAACAAGTATGTTTGAGAAATTCCTGGTCTGGACAGAAAGGCCAAAATCAATTATTTGCCCACTCTGTTGCTGGTATAGTGAGAAGGGGACGAGATTAATCAGACTAGGATATATGATGATGAAATGCAGTGGAAATAAGGCTTTTACTGACCAATTCTTGGAGTGATTACAAATTACTAATTCAAAGATGTCTTTGTGCTGAACTGAGTTGTATGTCTGGTATTGAATATTCCTGTTACTACAAATTTGAGGGCATTTAGGGCACAATTTTATTAGTACTGCCATTTTACAATTTAATTATTTAGTCATCAGTGTGGTAAAGCTCTGACCTTGTCCCTGTGGGTCCTGCGCTTCCAGGCGGTTTGTGCTAGCCTCAGAGGCTCACTGCGACCCTCCACGTAGCCCTTCTCTCTCTAGGCCAGGGTTAGTCTACGGAGCCCTTTTCATCATCAGCCAGGAAAGCTGTTGGTGAGAGAACTCCCACAGTCTCTGTTGTCCCTTTGGACTTATTTCTGGACAGTATAACCTCTTGTCCTGCTAGGGGCCTGCCTTCCACTTCCAGGAGGTGTTTCAGTAGTAGCAGGTTGGGAGGACCTGAGCCCGCCCTCTACTCCGGGTTCCAGCCCAGGGACCCTAATGGTAGTAGCTATTGGCAGCCAACCTTTCACTGACAGAGTTGTTACTTTTTCCCTGGACTACTTCCCCACAGCTCTCCCACTTCTCCCTTACCTTCGGGTATCCCAAAGCTTCCTCTCCAGCTCCTTTCTCCTTGGCTCCCCCACCTGACTAACTAGGAGGTTTTTAGCTGCTTTCAGCCAGCCCGATTGGCTTCACGTGTCCTAATCAGGCTAGCTATTTCTGCTACTTTCTAGAAGCTTCCTGATTGGCCTGGAGTAGCCTTTGTTTTGCTATCCAGAGAACAGCGACCTGCCCATCCTGAGGCTGATATACCTGCTTTCCAGCACTCTCCTATACCCTTCTGGTCTGTCTCCGTCGTATCAGGTATCATATAACATATTTAGTTTACTTTATGAAACATGTCCACTCTCAATCCGTAACAACTATACAATTAGTCCCCCCCCCCAGACTACCCTCACCGCAAGCATATAAAAACACTCTTTGCTCCTACCTGATATTTTAATAGAAAAGCTTCTTCCTTTAGAACAACTCTCTCCAGATTCACCTTTCTTAAACTCAGAAAGGAACAGAAGCATACAGCTTTGTTTGTGTTACACAGAATGAGGGGCTGCAGATATCATCTTGATAGAGATTGTTAAGAATTCACTTTCTTCTCACTTAAATTCCCTAGGATGAACATTTCCCCCTATCCACATTGTTATCTACAATACTGTTTGAGAAGGAAGATTTGATGGAATCTAGCTTGATTGTTGTTCTGACTAGTTAAATACCGGATGAGAGATTGGACCTAAAAGGCCATCTAAAATTCATATTGAAAATGGAAAATAAAGTTAAGCAGTGACATTTCAACCAGGAGGCCTTATTCAGGAATAATCTATAAAAGAAACAGCAAAGTCAGTTAATATTTGCTTTACTTTTTCTCTAAAATCTTTTCGGAAGAGACTTCATAGGTAAAATGCTTCCTTTCTACGCTCGGCATGGATTTAAGATGCACCTTTTGTTCCATTTGCAGCTCTCATGCTGATGTAGCAATACTGCTTTTTTATTCCCAGAAGATGTTAGACTAACAGCTTCCTTCTTTTGGCCAAGACTGACTTGATCCATAACTTTTTTTCTGATAAGTTAAAAAGAAAAGTTAGTTATTTCAGGTTTTAAATGGGTTACTCCACTCATAAACCATTTCTGCTAACCATCGAAAAGAGAATAAGCAATCAAATAAATCCTAAGGTTCTTTGGAGTAGAAAGAGCTGATGGTTTGTCAGCAGGGGTCCAAAGAACTCTGAATGACATGATGTTGTCTGAATGAACTCTGAATGACACGATGCTTGAATTCTGCAAATGGATAGAGTGACCCAAACACAAATGCCTGAGACTGAAAAAGGGAAGAACTTGTGGTTGGAAATTGCTTCTAGACAGTTAGTCCAGATCCATGAAATCTGAAGCAACCATACCATAATAAAAACCTATAATTAACCAGATATTCTGCTTGGTCGGTTATGAATGAATTCCAGGAAAAGGAAAAGATGAGAGGTACCTGAAACTTGGCAGCCTCGGGCTATTCTGGAGTCTGACTACAAAATGTTTCATAGTGTACCATCTGCTTTCTGTCAGACATACCAAGACAGCTGTCTGTCTGTCCTGCAAATCATTTACCCATCAGACACAAGGGGAGTTCAAGAAGATATTTACTTTTATTCTATAGTGTTGCAAGAGATGGAGTAGACATTGTAAGGAAAGTCATTTAAAAATAGAATATGTCACCTTTCAGTTTTAGATCACACCTTTTGGCAAACCTCTTTTCGCCCAGCAATAGTTATTGAAAGTAATAGGAAACATTTTGTTTCTTAAACTGAAAGACTCCATCTTCCAATTTTCTAGTAAGTTTCCTTTAAAGAGTTGTCACAGCAAAAATACAAATTCAAACTCTCCAACAATTACAAACACAATATAGCTTTGAAAATTGTAAACCAAGGTACCTTAAAATAGTGTAGAAACAAAAAATATATACAGTTTAATTGGCAAAACTGTATTGCTGGAGAATCAGCATTATACACCCTTTAAAGCATTTCAACTCATGAATGCAATTGAAAACTATTAATTGGAACTGGCTAACCACCAGCTTTTTAGAAAGGCAAAAATTTTCAACCTTACAAAAAGGGATGAGTTGAGATCTGTCATCAATTGGCACATACAAGAAAAAAAATTGTGTAATGCAATATTTTGAAAAGTGAAAATCTACATATAAAAAGACACAAAAGCAAGATGTCAAAGCAAGTCTAAACGAAGTTCGTCACATCTGGTTATCAGTAAGCTCCTTCATGCATAATATGAAAAACAAGTGGATGTGGTTTGCTTTTTTGCTTATTGTGAAGTTCAAATGTTCGAAAAACAGAATGTAAAGCTGTGAAAGCAATGTGATAATAAAAAAAATCAGTCTATGTGTCACTCAAGAACTGTGGTTTAACTGCTGCTTAAAAGAAAAGCAAAACACATGGCTTCCTGGAATGATCATATGGTGTGGCAAATAGCAGTTCCATATGAAAGTTCTTGCTAAGTTTTCAACACTATGCATGTTCTATAGAACATCTAGACCAATGGACGGACGGACAGACCAGTAAACGGAAATGATGCCCAATCACTCCAAAGCTCTGAGTCAACCAAAGAGAAACTTCTATTGATGACAGTAGAGCAGAGCATTCATATCAATTCTAAAGAAACCTCTACCCTACTATACCTCTGACAGATGTACTAAATTTATACCAGGGCTGAGTCCCAGTAGATCGAGCTGCATCCTCAGTTGTAATGGGAAGCCAGATTAAAGAAAAAGTCATCTCTCTCACATGCACACGACTATCTCCTTTAATTTTGCCAGCTCAATTATAACATTGCTAGTGTCAACAAAAGTTTCTCAGCTAACAACATTACTTAGGATAGGTGAATGGAAAATTTCTTACCTTGTAATTTTCTCTGAACAAATGGGCCACTCCTCTTACCCATATAATTCCAAAAACTCCATTGGTGTTGCTGGAAACTTGAGGACTAAGCATGGTCTTCCATTTCAGGTTACCAGAAATACTTTCTTTGGCAGCATAATAAGTTAGTGATTCAGTTTCTCCCAATCATTTTGTTTTATATCTTTAATTAGTATTTGTTTTTCATGCAGTGGTGACTCCTTTTCAACACTTAGTTCCTCTTCTCAGCTGAGGAATAACTGGAACATTGAGGTTCTATGTCATTTTGAATTTTACATGCCATGTACCATTGATATATAATTATTTCCAGTTCTTTTTTTTTAAAATTTACTTATAGCTCCCATTTTGACAGACTTTTAATACAACTTTTCTTTAAAGGTGGATTTTTTGAGAGGTGTAGGTTAACTACAGAATTCTGAAGGACTGTCACTTATCCAATACCGGGATTTCATTCTTCAATCTTTATACCATGGTTTTCACTCTTTATAAAGCTAGTTATATAAACAAATTATTGATTTTTCCCTTCATTGTTTTTCTGTCAAAATTCAGCTCTATAAGTTAAATTATTAAAATCAAACTCTGATTATGCTTTCATAGTTTTGGAAAATCCATAATCATACCCTGAAAGAAACAGAGACATGGATTTACCTAAAAACAATGGCCAACATTTTCTAACATAAGGCCTAATTCAAAACCTATTCAATTAAATGAAAATAATACTACCAGAATAATCAGTCTCTTGGGTACAAGAAACTATATCTGTATTTAAAGTCTTTAAGAAGTTGCCAGATTTTCAGAAGTGTATAGTACTTATGAAAAGCAGAATATGTTATTAAACCTGTTGAAATAGGAAAGTAAACACAAACAAAGTTTTAGTTTCAAAAAGGCCAGCCCTAAAAAAAAATAAATAAAAGGATGCTAGGATTTTTCAGTCAGGGAAAACTGAGGAATTTAAGTAATCAAAGAAACAAGATACATGTAAGGCTCACCAAGGTGGAAACTGGAGGAAGAGAAGAGAGGTGAGGAAAAAAAAGATGGGTTAATAAGTTAGCATGAGTTGTGCCTTTGTTCTCTTTGTATCAATCACTACTATATGGAAGACATTTTCTTATGTTATCTCATCATCTTGAACATAAATGGTTTTTGAACATATACACGTTAGTGTATGTAGCTGATATCACTGCAAAACCAAAAATATATATCCCCAACCATGTTTACAGTACCAAAAACGGGGATAGGAGTGATCAGGGGAATTCTGTCAGGAAGCCTTTACTTCAGTGCCACATAAACTTGTTAAACTTAAATGTTACATACAATTTTAAGACCTACACAATCACAATATAATAGGGACTAAACAGCATAGCATCTGCAAAAGAAAACTGAGTTTCATCATCTATCAGAATTCTTTGGACACATCAACAAAATAAAAGATAAAAGAACAGGCTGCCAATTACATGGACTTTCAAAAAAGCATTTGAAAAGGTCCCTCACAATAGGCTATTAAGGAAACTAAGTAGTAGTGAGGGACAAACTACTGTCATGAGCCTGAAATTGTCTCAGAGACATAAAATAGTAGCTGTTTATTTTCATCATGAATAAAAGTTAACAATGGGGTGTCCTGAGGTTGTGTGTTGGACCGACGCATTTTTTTACTGATCTGGAAAAGGAAGAAGAGCAGTGAAGTGGCAAAATCTGCAAAAGACAAAGTTAGATAAATCATGACCAAAGACTACTACTAGAAACTTCAGAGGGACCTAGCAAGCTACATGAATAAGTAACATGATGGCAGATGGGGTAATTTATATTGATAGGAGTAATTTGAATTTACACACTTTACCAGGCTTTAGATTAACTCAAAACTCAAGAGGGAAAAATGACATTGGCAATCACTGTTGGCAGCTCTATGAAAACTTGTGTTCGTTAAGAGAATTGAAAAGGACTTCAATAAGAAAAGGGACTGTTCAGTTTTGAGGAGACACGATAAAGGTATACAAAATAATGAATGGTACAAAGACAGTAAAGAGTATGCTATTTACCCTCTTCTATAGTACAAGAAGTTGACCGTGAATGAAAATACCTTCTACAAAATGCACAAATGTCGCAAGGTATCATTTAGGCCAAATGTTTAACAGGATTTAGAAACGGTCAGAACATTTATAAGGATAATGGGAACATCCAGAGTTATATACTTCTAATTCTTACCAATGTATCAACGACATTTTAAACCACCATTTATTTGCAATGACAGGACAAGTAGAGAAGGAGGGAGGCCTTGCCAAACCAGATCTTTTAAAAAAAGAAAGCAAAAGCTTTGTATATGTTTGTTTTCTGGAGATCATTTTTAGTACATTTTAACTTTCCTTGCTATTTCTTTCTCTTAACAATTAAGCTTGAATTGTTTAACTTATTGTACCAGGAGTCAGAATGCTGTGTGCAACAAATGGAGAGTGCTGAGCACTGAGCTACTGATCACAGTAAAAAGAATCATAACCTTTAATGACATGCCAACTTATGTAACAATTACTGCTCAATTTGATCATTTTCACCCACTTCCAGTATCTGAATTAAAACGGCAGTTATAAATGTCAGACAAGGTCGGTTAGTAGAGGAAAAGACTCTGACATACCCTTAAGAATAGAAATGCTACAGAGCAGCTACTGTCACACTTCATTTTTTTTTTTTTTTAAACCAATTAGCCATTGATTTCCTGGCATACCAGAGTATTGTACAAATCTTAAATTTTATTTTCAGGTACTACCCTCTTTAAAAGATTACTTTGTATTTACACTGCTAAAGATTTGTATAACAAGTTTATCCCAAATTAAATAGTATTTAAAACAATCATGATTGCATAACTTTTCTACTTTAAATTATTAACCCAATTAGTGCTTTATTCACATTTTAAAAACTTGTACAATTTATTACAAATATAAAACAGTGCAGTTTTCCATACATTATCTCAACTCTGAGACAAACACTTAAAAGACATGGAAAAAGATTTAATTTCTATAAACATAACATTTGCATCACTCACATCCTTATTTTCCAACGTCCTTCCCTACCCCCTGATTTAAAAAGATCAAGCATACAACATACTGTAGGTTTATTTTTATTCAAAAAGTTACTGTCTCAAGACATAAATACAAATCAGAAAACAGTACAATTAGGACAATAGAATGTGGAGGACAACAGGTTAAGGTAAATATATAAAACATTTTAGCTGGTTGAAAACATAAAGCTGTAAGAACTGCTTTCACAAAGAAACACTCGTTCAAGAGTAAGAAAAAATCAATTTTAAGTTTAAAATCATATATACAGTCCTCTCAGCAGTTCTATTAAATGCAGTGGTGTGAAAAACAATATAGGCAGTACTTTTAGAAATGAGAATATTTATTTATGTAAAATGAGTTAGGCAGATCTGGTTCTGAGTATACTGTTATCCCATGACTTAGTAAAATAATTACATTTTATCATGATCCGTTAGATAATCTATGGTTTTTGGCTACCACAGCCCAATGTTTAATTTCTGAATCTAAAAACAGGAAGCCTTTTTGTGTTCACCCATTTGGAGAAATCTTGTATTGCAAGCGTATTAAGGCATGGAATGATTAAAATAATATACCTCAAGAACTGAGAGACAACTGACAAAAAATATACATATGTAATATAAGTTAATATTTCCTTTAAAATGATGTCTAGCTGCCTAAGCCTTGCAAAATAAGTTGATGTCAAAATGGCATAGATCCACTTTCTGTTTTAAACGGATTTAATTTATTTTTGAAAGGACAAAAAATGAAGTTTAAAGCTTAGCTTTTAAAGAATATTATGGGATGGTTTAAGAATTTCTATTATCCAATCTAATTTACATACAGAGGAAATGTACTGTAACCTGTTAGAAGTATCTTTAACCTGAAGACTGCTTGCAAAGACAGATAGATAAAACAATATAAAATACAAATTTAAAAATCATTTTAAAGCATGAATTCTCATGCTTTTCTATTTTTAAACATTGTTAAACTTTCAATATATTTCTGAAACCTCATAATTTTAAGTTGGAATTTAAAAGTAAGAAAAAACTAAACAAACTGCGCAATTATAAAATCAGCACCAATTTATATATATATATAATTTTATTTAAAATTTAGATCCCTATTCCCACACTCTAATAAGCTGTATAATTTTTGTTTAGAATTTTTCTGCAAACATACTACAATAAGCTTCTTTTATTTGGAGACAAAATACAGTGGCACTACTGGAAGGAATTTCACAACATTACATTTTTCTTAAAGGACAAGCAAACTTTCAGGGTTGATAATGGGGTGAGCATGACTGAGTTATGTTACTTTCTGGCAGTTCTGAGAAGGCTAAAATGAAGCTTTTGGATTTGAAAAATATTTTAGATGAAAAAACTGATAACATTCTGCATTTAAATTTACTCTTTTTCATGATGGTCTTTATTGAAAAGCTTCTCTTGATGCAGTTTAAGCATTTAATTTAAAATGCCAAATTCTGCTGGTTTTACAATTCTAGAAAAATCAATCCGTCTGCCATTTCAGTTCATGTATGTAAACAAACTCAGCAGAGCTCATGATTATTTAGTACACCAAATAAATGTATAAAAAAAGAGGAGCTCAAATCTGTACCAAGCACCTCTCAGAATGTTAGATTAACCAAAGTGGAATACTTCTTATGATTCAGAAATAAACTAACACATAAAATATTGGTTTTTCAACAAAAACTGTAGCTTATCCTCAAACTGTTTACTTGTCCTTTACATTTCATTTTTCAGGCAAACAAAACTGCCCCTTCAATGCACTTGATCTTGAAAGCATGTCATTCTCCTTAGAGAAAAATCTGTTCAGAATTTCACTGTATCTACCACAATTTTGTATTTAAAAACTTCCTCTTCCACTTAGAAAATGACTTCATCACGGATTTATTTGCTGATCTGGTATTAAAACATTGACACCCCAAGAACCTAAAAACAAAGAAAAAAATTGTACATATTAAAAGTGGCCTGCTCGTTAATTTATATTTTTCTACAAATTCTAACTTAAATGTAAAGAATAAGACACAGAATGTACTACTTTGATTACATCACACCAAGACACATAGAAATGCCTCCAATATATTTTAATTTTTCTATCCTTTTCTCAATCCAAAATTAGAAAAAGTTAAGAGGAAATTACCAAGTCTGTAGTATGGAAACAAAGACATCTCATATCTATTTTTTAGAGGGTCCTCAAAAAACTGAAATAGATGTCTGTCATAAAAAACAGCACAGCTCTTCATCAGATTTCTATGAATTTAAATAAGTAACAATTAGCTAGTTTTTCCATGAGTTAACTAACTGAAATTCTTGGAAGATGACAATTTCTCAGAGCCAAAATGGAAGTTGAATACCTTGTTCTGCAGTCTTCAGAACTGTTAAAAAGCAGTTAATCTTGGATGGAGTGGCCTATATGCATGTATGATCTAGTGCAGAGACTGTCTATAAAGAAAACATCTTGCCTCTCAGTTGCTGTCTAGGATACAGACACTAAACAGTGGGTACTGATGAAGGCAACGTATTCAGAAAAATACAACTAGTAAGTAATCCAATTAAACCAAAGCCTCACTTAAGAGAGAGACCATATGATTAAGTGTAAGAAAGCTGGATTTGAGTGAAGAATCTGCTCAAACTTATCTGACATCAAGGAGAGCAAGTTGCTTCCTGAACTATCAAAAGCAGGTTCCAGGTCTGACAGCCTCAACCAAAAATATCCAGATGAGTTCATTTTCCTCCTTTGCTTTGTATAGGATTTTGAGGATCAAAATATAGTGCAGTGCAGCTATATAAAACATTTCATTCCATGTTATAGCAAGAACTTATACTTATGTGAACCTGCACATCTCTGGCATGAAACCAACTCTTAATGTTGACCATGGCACTAACAATGAACATGCAACTTAAGTAAACTATAAATAAAAGGCATACAAAAATACAATGTAATGAGAAACCAGTAGTCCTAGGTGCCAATGTTGAGTGCCATAAAACAAATGATATCGCAAGGAACTACAATGACTTCTTTATAAACTACATTTTGGATCCAGATGGTGCATGTGTCAAGGCACATAGAACCACCATAATCTAATTACTTTTTAATTTGTCCAACATTTACGCCAAAGGGAACAAACTCCAAAAGTGAGGGATCTGAACAAGCAATTCCATGGAGAAACCTATACTAATCCTACCCAGGAAGAATCTGTGTTTATAAAATTAGAGAGCATAACTGGCTTAGTTTTTCTAAATACTGAGTGATACAATTCCTGAATGATGTTTTTCTACGGATTCATCATTGAAATATTTGAAATAACTAGTTCATGACAAATTCTTTTTTAAATGGCAGCAGATTAGTTCATTTTGTCTTGCACATTCACTTTACTCAGAATACACTCTGGATGTATGCACTTGCATTTCTGTAATTTATCATCTGCTGCCATCATCTGGTAATGCTGATAAACTGCAAGTACAGATGCAAGTTTAAATTTAAGCTGAAAATCCTAGGCAAAATTATATACTTGCTTTAGTAAGAACGGAGTAAAAGCAGGGCCGGTTCCAGGCACCAAACGAGGAAGCAAGTGCCGGCACCTTCTAATGGGCAGCATTCCGGCCAATCTTTGGGCAGCACAATACAGCAGCCCTTTTTTTTCTTTTGCTTGTGATGGCAAAAAAGCTAGAGCAGGCTCTGGGTAAAAGGATGGGGCAGATGGCAGCGAAGGAAGAGAGGTGAGCCTGTGATAAAGATGTAAACTATTTAAGTTTTTTTGAGGTCAGAACCATCAGACTGGAAACGTATAATGGCCCTGGATTCAGAGGAATGAACTCTGTGTCAAATGAAATTGGCGACCGGGCTGAACAGCATTAGCATTTTAGTAAGATGAAAAAGATGTTTAAAACAGTTCCTCTTCCTACAAATTAACAGAAAGGCATTATATTTTACATTTGAAATAAAGCTTAGTAGGTGGTTGGTATTCCCCACAGGTGCCATCTAAGGAGAGCACAAAAATCCTATTAAAAAAACCTACTAGTGCAAATCCTGGAATGACTTTCTGCTATCAGAAGATGCTTGCTAATATGGAATGTGTACATGAGCCAGATAAATGGATAGATTTGGGGAGTGGGAGGGGGTTTAATGGAATTTATATTATGTATCCTTCCACTAAATAAACCCCACCCTGTTATAATTTTCACTATATGTATGTCAAATTATTTTTTCCTAATTTTGTTTTTCTTCCTCATGCCCCCACGAAGGTTTCCTGGACCCACAGAACATCTCCTGTTTTGCTTTCCTACCAGAGCCTGGCTGGTTGGATGCTGCAGCTTGTTATTCTCAATGTAATTTTGTAATACTAAGAGAATGCTGAAAGCTGGTTCTGAGAGGGAAGGGAGAAAGATACTTGTTTTCCCCCCACCATTTCTGCTGCCTTCCACCCAGAGAGCAGCAGGACTTCAAAGGAAAACTGTCATTTCCCCTTCCCAACCATTGTGCTCAGCAGCATTAGAAAAGTAACCAGGCTACTTTAAAGCGGACATGACTGATGAAAGGAGCTGGATTAAAGGTTCCTGGTTCAACTTGTTGACCTATTATGACAAGTTTATATGGAGGCTAGAGACAGCAGAGAAAGTGGGTGAGGGAAGGGAAAAATAGCTTTCAAGTGGGAATCAGAGGCTTTAGTGGCTTGTACAGCTAATGCTTTCAATAAAAAAAAGAAAATGCCTCAGCCCACTACAGATAATAGGGGAAACTTATTTAAACATTTCTCCCCTATTTAAATTCTGTAATCTATGTAACACAAAGGATGTAAGGGACACATATTTTGATTGGTGAGGAGACCCCAGCCAACCATTGCTGACAACTGTCTGTGAAATCACCTGAATGACTCATTCAGCCAGAACAGGAATCTTTACCTTAGAGTCTAGTCACACAGTACATAATATATACTACTAACTGATCCCACAGAATGTCTTTCCACATTACTAAGTATCCTCTTTTCATTTTGGTTTTGACTTAACCACAGGAAATTACACTAAGAACATGGAAAAACCGAAACCTGGAAATACCTTAATATCAACAGTGTGTGGTATTTCTGTTATCCCTACTTAGAAATTCAAGAACATTGTTTACATTAATTACTTTTCCTGTGATGAAAAAAGCCACTACTGATATCATATGAAGTATCTTATATTACATAGTCTCATCAGCTATATACCACTTGACAAAATAATCACAATGTAGTCCTTAGTATTTGAATAATTTGGCACAATCTTGGGTATTCCTTTTCAACTACATACCCAGTTTCATTATACATTTAATCTTACAATTCTTTTTAGTTCCCCACTCTTGAATACACCTACTGATTCATCCATGATTGAAGCAGGGTCAAAGAAATCTGGTTTTAGCTCCGTTCTCTCTCTCCTGTTCTTTGATGGTGGCTAAAAAAAAGCAAGCAAGCAAACAGTCACCAAATATGTTAATGGTAAGGTACAGGGAAAAAAGAAAACGCTTACTCTGAGCAGAGATGATATTCAAAAGGGTAAAAATGTATTCTTAGGTAAAAACTAATTTTTATGCCTGCATAACTGTTTCTTTTTTACTTTTCTATGATAGTTTGAAAGAGTATATTAAGTTCCAAATATTATTTTAAAACATACGCACACTCAACAAAATAAACTTTAAGAAATAAAGGAAGGTTACTTTAACTGGACTTGGAGATGCATGGTCCCCTATGGGTCACCACTCTGGAGCACGCACACATTCTGTGTGGCCAAGATTGGAAAGTTTTCAACAACAGTATCTATTGGGTCACGTCTGCACTGCCTATGCACTGGATTGGGAACATGAAAGGGTGTCATGGACCAACCACTTTACTAGTTCCGGATTATCATGAATCACAAGATGACCCTAGCAGAGGGGAAGTAGGGTAGGTTGTAACTAACCACAGGGCCCACGTGTCTCAGACAACTCTAAAGTAACTTTCCTTTCTTCTTCATGATCTTGTTCCCATGGACGACTCCCAAGCAGTGCTCATGGAGGAGGAAGGTGTGAGGAAATATGCTGTGCTAAAGGAGGTGTCTCCAGCCGAAACTTGAACAATAGTATGCCTGGCGAAGGCGTGTATGAAACCACAAGTAGCTGCTCTATACATCTCCAAGAGGGGACATTCCCTGTAAGAAGGTTACCAATACTGACTGGGCTCTCGTAAAATGGGCCCTGACAGTTTGAGGAGATGGGGTTTTCATGAGAACATAGGAACAGGCATGCTATGGAAATCCATAGGAAATCCACAGAGCCTTTAAAAGCCCCTTTATTCTTTCACCAGCAGTAGTGAACAACCTTGCAGACTTCTGAAAGGGTGCCAGTTCTGTGCAAGCGGAAGACTAAAGCCATGCACACCTCTGGGGAAGGAACTCTTGTCTCCAAACTGTTGTGAGATACAGGGTAAAATACCAGAGGGTGAAAAGTCTGGTGAACGGGAAACCCAGAAGGCACTTTAGATATGAACTTCAGATGTAGCTGCAAAGAAACCCTGCCCTTGTAACTGTGTAAGGTGGTTCTACCACATGGGCCCCAAGCTTCCCAACCCTTCTACCAGAGATAATGGCCATCAAGAGGGAGTACAGGAGGAAACAGTGGGTTACGTGTTCAAACAGGTCTCAAAAGAGCAGAAAAGACGAGGTTCAGATCCCAGGTAAGATCCAGTTTTGAAACTAGAGAGAATGTCCCTATGATGCCCTTCAGAAACTTTGCATTACTAGGATGGGTAAAGACCGAGCAGTCCTCTGGGGAGGGAAAATATTGATAGCTGCCAAATGTATCTATATGGAGCCAATAGACAAGACATCTGCAAGTAAAGAAGATATTCCAGTATGGGGAGGATTCCGATGCCTCCAGAAGTAAGGGAGCAGGGCCGGCTCCAGGCACCAACCTAGCAAGCATAAGCCTGAGGTGGCAAATGGCAGGGGGAGGCATTCCAGGCGCTGTCAGGGCGGCAAACTCCAATGCTGTTCCCTTGTTGGTGGAGCTGCCGCAGGCGTGCTGCCGAAAGCCGCCCTTCCCTCTTTGGTGGCACGCCTGCGGCAACACCGCCAATCTTTCGTCTGCATCTGCGGCAGCACGCCTGGATGGTGTGCGAGGAAGAGTCAAAGAAGAACTCTTTTTAGAGGATTTAAGAAATATGTCCGTCTTCTTGCAGGGATTTTTCCCTTATCTTCCTCACGCTTCCACTGCATGGAGTCCTTATGCTTGCTGAAGGATTCCAATTCATTCAGAGCAGATGCAGAGGGAGTGGGGGGCTGCCCAGAGGCTCCTGATGGGTTGATTTAGGGAAGGAGGGCTCAGGCAGGGCCTCACTGCCATCTCTACAAGGTACCTCGGGAGCCTGAACTTATGAGATTGTCTGGTACATGGAAGGAAAGCACAGAAGATGCCAGAGTTCGAAGGAATATTTGCTTCTTTGAGGCAATACTGATGGTCTTGTGCAGGTTACTCACCAGGATAATCCGGGAACATTCCATTCAAGGCTTGAAGCCTGGAACTTTGGACATAAAAGGTGCCTGAAACAGTGAGGGAACTCAGGGGGTGGAGCGTGAAAGGGACCCACATTATCCCCAACTATTTATATTTCAAAGCATGATGAAGCAGAACACTAAAGAGGAGAAACAGACACTGGAAAATTTTGTCACAGACTGTAAGCCAGTGGTTCTCAAACTTATCGGGTCCATGACCCTTTTCCCATTCCCCGTGGGCCGCTGCGACCCATGTATGTCTTCCAAAAAGCCGCCGAAGTGAAAGTTTCCGCTTTTGGCGGCTTTCCGGCAGACACGCTGTGCAATTCACAGTGTCCGCCAAGAAGCCGCCGAAACCGGAAACTTTCACTTCGGCGGCTTTTCAGAGAACACGCTAAAGTGCACAGCATGTCCGCTGGAAAGCCACCGAAGGCAGAAGCGTTCAGCTCGGCGGCAGTTCGGTGGCGCACGGGGGTTGCGACCCCCAGTTTGAGAACCCCTGTTCTAAGTGATAGAAAAGGAATTGGAAAGGCAATCTGTCTATTCCACACCTAATGCCCTCAGTTGAAGGCATGAGACGGTGCAGAGGCAAACCAACAGACACTGTCATTGAATAATTTCTGGTCCCAGCCACTTGGAATGTATGTGCACTCCATAATGAATATCCACTGGACCCACAACGTAAAAAGGAACTTTGAATAATAAAAAAGGAACTGTGCTGCCAATATCTTTACATTAAAAAATTACACACCTGTCAAAACTGTTAAAACCACCCTCAGGTTTTTTTAAAAAACACGACCGCTAATTGTTCTGTGATGTAAAGTTTATATAAGCAGAATCACTGGTTTTAACTAAATACTGAAATAATAGGCTTAAATTTTAAAAAACAAAATCAAAATTTTCTTACCAAGTCTATGTCCATGGTGTCAAAATCCATGCCTTCATTTAGGTCTTCGATTCGCCCTTCTGATGACATCATCACATCTTCAACAATTGGCTCCTCATCATCTTCCATCAGGCTTGTACCACGCCGACTGAAGAAATTAGAGGAAAAAAAGATTTATTTAGTACTGAAACTGAGCTACTAAAAAAGTAAAATAAAAACATATTAGAAAACCATGTAGTCTACCACAGAACTGAATATGAATTACAATTGTAATGAAGAATGATGAAACCAAATAAAGGAAGTGAGGGTTTGGTTATCTGTCACTGAACCTGAATGACACAAGACCAGGCCCAGCCCGTGAAAAAAGCTCTCTTTTGTATTTCACACACAGAGAGAGGAGACTGGGAACAACAAAAAGATTTGATGTACACCATCATCTTCCTCAGCACTATTGATGTGTGCATATAACAGACCTCAGAAAATATCAGACTCATGGTCAATTTACGTGACTCAAAAGAATGATTGCTGCTACTCTTTTCATAGTCTGAGGTGCTTAAACTGATTGGACTTTTTTATTTGGATCTGAGATCTTAATGAATCGTGACTTTTGTTTACTGTACCACATAAAGGAACAGAAACACCTTCTCCAAGGAAAAGTCTGCTTGAGATATTCTGAGGATTTTTTCACTCAGGAAGGATCAGAGACTAGAGACTCAGTTCTTTTGAGCTCTCAAGCTGGAAGTGGTTGAAAAAGAGCTCCTCTGTGACAGATGAAGAATCTTGGACATCTTTCCATTACACAAAGGACACCATTTACAGCAAGATACCTTATCAATCATCCTTTTGGTACCAAATGACAATGCTAACAGCAATACCCATCATTCTGAGAGACTGAAATAAAGTTTAATTAAAATATAAAAGCATGGAAAAGCACATCTAGAACACTAAGGGATCACAAGACTGAAGAACAGCTTACAGAAAGTAGCTGGAGAAAGAGAACGTTACTCACCCTGTATAATAAATGAGGTTATTTGAGATGCTGCTGTACATGTCAGCACCCTTGAGCCTGGGATTGGAGATTTTCATTAGCAGTGCCCACTGGACTGCACATGTGCATCTCCCTATCTTGCCCCACAAGTGGCATGTATATTTAGCGCTGTGTAGTCCAACTGCCCACCAGTTTTCTCTACCAGAGAGCTTATATTTCAGCTCTGAGGCAGAGCGGAGGAGAACAAGTAGTGGAGCACCCAGATGGACACACATCTCAAAGAACCTGAGTTACTGCACAGGGTGAGTAATCTTCATCTTCAAGTGATGTCCCTATGGGTACTCCACTGTATGTAAAGGAGTGCCCCTCGTTGGAAGGCTGGAGCTTCAGAGCAGCATTTACTGCAGATGATAAGTCTGAGTAGCACATCTGATGCTGCGTCATGAGTATTTGCATAGTGACAGCTAAAGATGTCCATGAATGCCCAGGCGGCTGCTTTGCAAATGTCAGCAGTTGGGACATTGTTGAGAACGGCAATCGAGGTGGGGAGAGAGCAGGTGAAATGTGCTCTAGTTGCAGGAGGCGGCTGTCAATTGTATAGTTGGTAGGACAGAAGTATATACTGAGAGATCCACTTGGAAAGGCATTGCTTAGAAACTGCTGTGACTTTCAGTCTTTTAGCCATTGACAGGAATAAGTATGGTGACCATCTGAAAGGTTTAGTTCTGTCCAAATAAAAGGCTAATGCTTGTTTGATTTCCAAGGTGTGTAATGCCCCTTCCTCCTGGTTGCTGTGTGGTTTTAGAAAGAAGCAGAAAAGGTGATAAGTTGGTTTAAGTAGAAAAAAGATGGTATGTTGGGTACAAATTTGGGACGTTGTCATAACGTAACTTTGTCTTTTTGAAAAATCTTGTGCAGGGGTTATACCAGAAGTGCTCCAATTTCACCTACCTGACAGGCAGAGGTGACAGTGATAAGAAATGCTGTTTTCGTGGATATGTGAACATAAGAGCACATCACCATTTGTTTGAATGGTGGTCTATTAAGAGAACATAGGAAAAGCTGGAGTGGGATCTCGTATAGGAGGGTAAAGATTTTGGAGGCCTTTCAGGAATGTTTTTATGAGTGGGTGAATGAACAAGGAGTGACTGTCTATATTGGAAGGAAAGGCCATAATGGTGGCCCAAGTATTCACAAATGGAGCGGGTGGATAACCCGTATCTTTTAAGGTGTAAAATATAGTCCAATATGAGTGATAATGGAGCTCTTACTGCCTTGACATATTTGGTGGCGCACTAGGATTGGAATCTAAGTCCATTTTTGGAGATAAGCGTGACTAGTTCACACACATCTGCTATTCAAGAGTACTTATTTGACTGCCTTGGAACAGATGATCTCCAAATTCCAGAACCATGGAGGAACATGCCTTCAGGTGGAGTAGCTGTAGACTGGGATGGAGGATTCAACCTGCATCCTGGAAGAGGAGTTGTGGAGTCTGTTGCAGAGTGACTGGAAGGCATACAGTCATGTGAATAAGTTAAGTATACCAAATCTGTCATGGTCATGTCAGAGTTATAAGGATGACTTGGGCTCAGTCTCCTTGGATCTTTTGGAGTATCCTGAACAGAAGGAGAAAGGGAGCAAAGGCCTGGAGCAGTGGCACATCCCATGTGAGGAGGAATGAACTGCCCAGGAATCTGTGGCTTAGGCCTGCTCTTGAGCAAAACTGAAGACACTGGGCGTTCTCTGTTGTGGCAAAGAGATCTATGGTGGGGAAACCCTAGTGGATGAAGATGAAGGGCCCATGTATCCAGTTCCCACATATGGTCTTGGGAGACTCTCACGCGACGTGAGTCTGCTGTAGTGCTCCAATGTTCAGGGAAGTATGCAGTTGAGGTGCTGATGTTGTGTTAGATATGACAGTTTCATAATTTCAGTGGGACCTTGCTCTGCTTTGAATGCTGCTTGTTGACAGAAGAGAGGCCCAACACAAATGTTTTTGGGTTGTGTCCAGAGTAGCGAGTTCTTCTCCTCGATAGGCACTGTTAAGAGCTTGTGAAGGCAGTGTGTGTAAGGTACATACACTATACACGGCCATGCCTGGATACAGCGTGTGTGTAAACTTGCATAATTTACTATGAAAAGTGGCTGCTGCCATGTGGCAGAGTAGTTGGAGACATGTCTTGGCTGAGATCTGAGGGCAAGTTCTCATTGTTGATACAAGATTGCTACAAATGAAAATCTGTGAGGCAGGAGAAAGGCTCTGGCTTTTATGGCATCCAATTGTGCCCCAATAAATTTCAGACATTGCACCAGTGTCACCGTAGATTTCTCCAGGCTTATGCAAGGGCCAAGGCTTGAGAAAAGGTCCATTGTCAGTCATTTGGTGTGAAAAGGATCAGGTCTGGATGAGGCCTTGAGGAGACAGGTGTCTAAGTACGGAAATACAATGCCGTTTGCACCATTACCGCCACGACTTTGAAGAACACTCAGGGGACTGTAGAAAGTCCAAAGGGCTGTACTTTGTATCAATAGTGATCACTCCCCACGATGAATCGGAGGAATGGTCTGTGGGCAGGATGTATCGGGATGTGAAAATATAAGTGTTGGAGGTCAAGGGCCAAGAATTAGTCACTCTGTTCCAGTGCTGGGATACTGATGGACAGGATAGCATCTTGAAGCATTAGAATCATAGAACATCAAGGCTGGAAGGGACCTTAGGAGGTCATCTAGTCCAACCCCCTGCTTAAAGCAGGACTAACCGCCACTAAATCATCGCAGCCAGAACTTTGTCAAGCCTGACCTTAAAAACCTCTAAGGGAGGAGATTCTACCACCTCCCTAGGTAACCCATTCCAGTGCTTGACCCCCCTCCTAGTGAAATTTGTTTTCCTAATATCCAACCTAAACCTTCCCCACTGCAACTTGAGACCATTACTCCTTGTTCTGTCATCTGGTACCACTGAGAACAGTATAGATCCATCCTCTTTGGAACCCCCTTTCAGGTAGCTGAAAGCAGCCATCAAATCTCCCCTCAGTCTTCTCTTCTGTAGACTAAACAATCCCAGTTTTCTCAGCCTCTCCTCATAAGTCATGTGCTTCAGCCCTCTAATCATTTTTGTTGCCCTCATCTGGACTCTTTCCAATTTTTCCACATCCTTCTTGTAGAGTGGGCGCCAAAACTGGACACAGTACTCCAGATGATGCCTCACCAATGTCGAATAGAGGGGAACGATCATGTCCCCCGATCTGGGGGCAATGCCCCTACTTATACAGCCCAAAATGCTATTAGCCTTCTTGGCAACAAGGGCACACTGTTGACTCATATCCAGCTTCTGGTCCACTGTAATCTCCAGGTCCTTTTCTGCAGAACTGCTGCCTAGCCATTCAGTCCCCAGTCTGTAGCAGTGCATGGGATTCTTCCATCCTAAGTGCAGGACTCTGCACTTGCCCTTGTTGAACCTCATCAAATTTCTTTTGGCCCAATCCTCTAATTTGTCTAGGTCCCTTTTTATCCTATTCCTACCCTCCAGTGTATCTACTCCCAATTTATTATCCTATTCCTACCCTCCAGTGTATCTACTCCCAATTTAGTGTAATCTGCAAACTTGCTGAGAGTGCAGTTCACACCATCCTCCAGACTATTGATAAAGATATTGAATAAAACTGGCCCCAGGACAGACCCTTGGGGCACTCTGTTTGATACCAGCTGCCAACTAGACATGGAACCCCTTGTTCCTCTTCTGCACCAGCAAGTGCCCTCTCTCAATGCGCTGCTTTTTGTGCTTCTTCCATGGCGCTGGGGAAGAACAGTGCCGGGAAGTGCTTGGTGCAAAGAGAGCACTTTGTACTGATGCTGAAGCTCTCAGTGCCAAATTGGCCTGCTTTGGCTCTGAAACAGGCTTGAGGGTGGCCTCCATGAGGATAGCCTTTTGTTTGATGTCCCATTCCTTCTTCTTAATGTGAGGTCACAACAGATTTTACACCTGTTCTTAATGTGAGGTTCCCCCAAGCACTTTAAGCAACTCAAATGCAGGTCACTCACAGATGTAGATTTGCCACAAGAGGCACAACACTTGAAACCTGGGGACTGGAGCATGCCCAGCTCCTGGGAAGAAAAATCCTTTGATGATAAGAACTGCATACACAAACTATATAACTATCACTTTCAAAAACTATATATACTAAACCAGGGGTCTCCAAACTTTATGAGATGAGGGCCATATTATATTTTTGAAGGGGCTTTGCAGGCCGAAGCGACTGTGAAAAAATTCAATATATGCAAAATCCTCCTTCCTCCCCTTTGCTCCTCCAGATGCTGTTGCGACCCTGCCCCCGCTTCGCTCCTCCGGCCACTGCCACATAGGGTGACCAGACAGCAAGTATGAAAAATCGGGATGGGGGTGGGGGTAATATGAGCCTATATAAGAAAAAGATCCAAAAATCAGGACTGTCCCTATAAAATCGGGACATCTGGTCACCCTACTGCCGCCCCCGCGCCCCCCCCCCCGCCACCCTCTTACTCCTCTGGCCACTGCCATGGGGGTACTCACCCCTCTGCACATGGGGCTGTCGGCAGCAGCTCGTGGTGGTGGTGGTGGTGGCGGGGGGGGGGCGGTATCTTCTCCACATGCCTGCTCAGCTGGAGGGCCGGACAAATCAAAGCCAGGGGCCGGATCCAGCCCCCGGCCTGTAATTTGGAGACCCCTGTACTAAACTGTTAACACTATGAATGGAGAAGGAGTCCAAAACCACTACGAAGAGCCTAGCCAAAGCAAGGAGGTAAGAAGGAATTGAGAGAATGCGGGGCTAGCAGCATCCCTTCTATCAATATACATGTGCGTGGCTCCAGAGGGTGCTAGAGCTGGGGCAACAGACACCAGCGAGCACATACCTAGCATGGAATGGACATAAGCAAGCATTCAAAGAAGAAAAGATTTCTTAGAAGGATGCGGCAAATTAGGGTTCGTGGATGACCTAGCAGTGTGTGAGAGCCCATGAGGGAAGTGTCTGGACCATGGTCCAGACCAATGCTAGATGCAATGCTCTCTCATAGCCTAATGTCTCGGTCTTTTCTGGCCCGGGCAGTCAGGTTGTGGCAATGAGTAAACTTCTGTGGGATGTGTCCCTCACCTAGGCAGTGGAAGCACTGTAGGTTACTGAATGCCTCCCAGCAGAAAAAACACCTCTTAAACCTAAGAGATGCAGGTATAAGGATGAGAAAGAAAGCTTCCCAGTTGAGAAGGGCAGGAAGCGGGAAAATTAAATCCTAAGTTACAAATTAATGGGGACGCTAAGAGGAAGGAAAAATTATAAAGAAAAAACTAACTACTAAACTACACTAAAGTAACAGGGAAGGCGCGATCTAACAGCTCAAAGGATAGAAGGGCTGTGCTCCGGATTCTATCCCAGACCAAAGGCATTTGAGAAGGAACAGGGGGTAGTTGGACTGCACAGTGCTACATATACACAGACATGCCACTCAGCGCGCGAGAGAGGGCGGTGTGCATGTGTGGTCCAACGGGCACTGCTAATGAAGATCTCTGTTTCCAGGCACAGGGACTGCTGTCGGACCTACAGTGAAGCACCTATAGAGACATTACTCAAAGAAGGAATCACTCTTGGTTCAACTAGACAGCCTGATAGCTGGAAGGAACTGAGGAGGTGGGTCAAAGCCATGGATCCTTTTATATCCATGCTCTCTCACGGCTTTCAACGTTCAAAAGCCATGAGAGAGCATGGTCCCAAAGGCCAAAGCTTTCTAGCATGTTCTGATAATGATGTGAAGGTGCTTCCCAAAAACATGGATCTCTGCAGGCAATTCTTGAACCTAACCTTACAAAAACTCCAACCCATTTTCTCAATTCACTACAAATCACTGGCACAAGAAAGCAGCATTTGCCCTGCAGAAAGCACTATGATGCTGACATTACACCCATCACTGACAACAGCCTATATGAGTGAGAGCCATTATGCGTTTGCCCTCACTGCCTAACAAAAGTGAGTTAAATTTTTAACATTCTTAGTTTAAAAAAATTAAAAATGTTTTTATTTTGCAAAATCATGCAATTCTTAAAAATATGAAATTCCCTATAACTTGTCTTAAACCATCCGCATAAGAGCTAGCTCTAGCAATTGACTTGACCAGGATAATAGCTGTTGTGACACTCAGTTGTGTCACTCAGTGAGTGACAACCAGATGATTCGTCCCGGGCATGCCTAACGTGCGAGACTGTTTATTAATTTATAATGTGTTAAATTCCATTGTTAGTTTTGTCATTTGGAGCAATTAGGCAATGTTTTACGGTTCTACTTTTTTTAGATCTGTGTAAGTAAGGATAATCATGAGTACATATCACTGACTTCTTGGACTAAACAACTTTTCTGAACTTTAAGTGTTTGTTTTTCAGTCACAAAAATTAAACATGATCTTGGAATCAAGACTTCAGAACAAAAAGTTATTTCTTCTACACATTAAAACTCTTATTTTAAGAATCTTTTTACTCAAAAAGATACTGCATTCAAAGTATATTCTCAAGTACAATTCAATACAGTATACCAAAATTTGCCACAAACAACAGTTAATTTAGCATCCGATTCAAGTTCATATTTGTATCATACTCATGTCATGCTAAAAGACAAGGGATTACTTTAAATCTCTGGAATCTATATGAAAGAATAAAATAGTAAGAAACAAAGCAGCTTAAATCACTTAGTCATATAAGTCAAGTTAATTTTATTGTCTTAGCTTCATTTGTATTTTACCATTGCTTCCATCTCTAGTCATCTCTAAGATGCCAATTGCCAAGATACGAAGGCAACTCAAAAATAGTAAACTTCAGAAAGTGTAACGGGGAGACTATATAGATGTATATAGTCTATGAAGTCATATACAAGGGAAAAAAATGAAATTTTTTTAACTCAGTCTTACTCACATGGCATGCTGCAAATTAGTTCTCAGTTTGACATAGTTCATCGCTGCTCTCTCCTGTTGTTGCCTAGCTGCTTCTTCTTGTTGTCTTTGAGCCAACATCCACGTTACTTGCGTGCTTAAAAAAAATATTCTCCTTTAAATGTGAACAGGTTTCATATCTGAACAGTAATACAATGTATATGTTAGCTGACTCTACATACTTGTAATCAAGTGGAGCTTGATGGTGTTCAGGCTGCATTGGATATACACCCATGTAGCTTTCTTCAGGTCGCAACCGCTTAGGCTCCCTCATGATTGTGGAAGTGAGTTGTGGCGTTTGCATCATGACTGGTGTGTGCATTGTCTGCTCCCTGTTCAACCACATGCTGTCACTACTACTACTTTCTTCAGCTGAAAGTGAATAATAACATCAGCATATACTTTTCATACCAATTTAAAATCAAATTATTTAAATATGACAAATATAGAGTGATATATCTTTCAAGTATATGTACAGGTGTTCATTGGGGATCAATAATAAAGTTCTTAACTTTAAGAATCTAAAGAGTAAAATGTACTCCAGAATGCCTTGGCACAAATGACCATTGCATAAATTATTTTAAATACCCTACCACTAAAAGCACATTGGTTTTTTCCTTCACTTTATCTGTATGCCCATGTCTTATCATTCAGACTTCCTATTCAGGGTAGCATTGCAAAAAAATATATACATACAAAATTAGGTTGTAAAGATACAGTAAAGGACAGAGATACTCTTATCAATCTAACAAATATGAAAACTCAAGGTCGGATCCTCAGCTTGTGTAGATGAGGTTGGCTTCATTAATTTCTGAAAACGTCAATATATTTTGTAGTAAGAAAAAATTTGCACCTTCAGGTATTTTCCGCTTCCCTGTTGCTGGTTTTGTTTTCTTATTCCTTACTGTAGAACCTCGACTGCTGATTCCACTAATGACTGACATAGTATCATCATCACCTCCAGCTAGTAAAGAGTTCCTATAAGACATGAGAGGAAGCCACACATCTTCTCTTCGTAGAGACATCTGAAAGGTCATGAACTTCTCCAAGTAAACATACCTTTAAAAGAAGTAATGATTATAAATGTGCAGAATATATTAAGACATTCCTATATTTTAAGAAATATAAGCTTATTTGATTACTCAAAAACTTGCATCATCATGTCGTCTTCATTCCTAATTTAAAATACTTTTATAATGTAATTGACAAAAAAGTCTCGCCAACAGCAAACTCAGATGTCTAGACTTGTTCATTCACCTTAGTGTGAAAATAACTGAAACAAATAGTGACAAAGAGTCCTGTGGCACCTTAAAGACTAACTAAAGTATTAGAGCATAAGTTTTCGTGGGCTAATACCCACTTCGTCGGACTTGCATCCGACAAAGTAGGTATTAGCCCACAAAAGCTTATGCTCTAATACTTTAGTTAGTCTTTAAGGTGCCACAGGACTCTGTCACTTCTGCAATTCCACACTAACACGGCTACCCCTCTGATTTGAAACAAATAGTTTGCCTTGTTGTGATCATGCTTGTTTGCCCCACTCTAAAGTTACTCATAGCATATTAAAAATTAGATTTTTAGAGATTATATACACATTTAGTACATGAACAAATGAAGGTTACTTGTATCTTGGCATATTCACGCTTATGGATAATGTGCCAACTGGTGCAGTCTAACAATGTCTAAGCAGTGCCTGTTAGCTGGTGCTTGTGTGCTCTATTACCCCTCCCATCCGTGTTCAGAAACATTCTGAGGGTGAGGGGCTATGTAAGTGTGTGATGTGCCCTCCATCATCTCAATTCCTTCTACCACTGACCCAAAAACACCAAGATAGGACTCTGAGAAGGAGGGGAAGGTGGATGGGAAGTCTGAATATACAGAGTCATCTCAAAGAACTCAAGTTACAAGTAAGAATACTTCATTTATTCATGTCTTAAATGCTTACATAATTTACTAAATGGAATCTTTGGTATTCCACTTTGCTTTGACGAAGACTTGGACATGAATTACTTCCTCTCTTGTTGAAACTGCAAGCAAGAAGCTGTTTGCTGGTGTTATTGCGGTCTTTGAGTTGAAAGATACGACAACTGAGGATAAAATTGTATCTGGTAGTTAAAAGGAGTAGATAGTCTCCTTCTAGCAGTGGAAAACAAACCAAGCAAAAAAGCCGTAGATTTAGTCTTAACTTTTCCAAAAGCTCGTCCTCCTTGTTACTGAAAAGAATATCACTCTCAAAGGCAAAATCCCAAATCTTAAACCTAATGTCCAAGGTCATCAATAGATCAGGGATGTCTTCTCAAAGTAACAGCAGATGCTAAGACTCAGGCCGGAGAATCAAAAATATCAAAAGAAACCCTGAGAACATGCTTTGTCCCATTATGTCCCTCTCTTAAGACAGCACTGGCCAACCTCCTCTGTTCGTCTGATAACTCTTGCACAAAAGGCAGCCATTTTCACCCACAGATAGAATTTATAGAGGGGGACACTACCCTGAGTAATTAGATACTCTAATGCCTACAGATTAAGAAGAAAAAAAATCTTTTCAGGGCATCCAACTTCTTCCCTCTATCTGTGCGGTTTGAATGAAGTTGAGCAGACCTAAATACATTACTTGCTACTGCGACCACCAAAGAATAAGGCAAGGGAAAAATATGAAAACACAAAAACCCCTCACATGAGATTTAACACAGTTCAATCTGCCGCTTAGAAACGGGCTGACAGGAGAAGCAGGGGTAACACAGACTGCCTTAGCAAGTTGCAAGAGACTACCCTAAAATGGAGGTAAAAACTGTCCAAAGGGCTGAGAAAACCAAGAGTTGGTGGGCACAAACTTGGAGGGCTCAGATTTTTTAACTCTTTCTTGATACTCTAATTGTGGATCTGTTTTCAGATCTACTATGGATCTCACTGAAGACAACAGCCCAGAAGATGAAAAGATATGAACTGTGAGAAAGGTCTGCCCAGCGATCCTGTAGGAGACTTAGGAGGAAGAGGCAGAGATTGTCCAGAGAAAAACTATCTTCCATCCTTCCTCTCTTATCAGGAGTAAGGGATTTAAATCTTGAAACTGACAATGTCTTTCTTTTCCTAGCCTCAAACTATCTCTCACTCATATCCAAAGAAAAATCAGATGTCAAAAAATCTTCTACGACTACTGTAACAGTTCTCTTCAGATCAGTCACTGACACTAGGTTTGGTAAAGACAATTGTGCCTATCTGACAGTGGCTGTTGTCTCCTTCACCTTTTTCTTTCGAACAGACAGCATACCCATAGAGTCCTTAACTTCAGCCTGAATACATGGTGCCTTTGACATTTTCTCAGCTATAACAGGAGGACCTGACTAACTAGGCATGTCAGCTAGAACCAACAAAGAGATATCCCTGGGATTTCTTAGGCACCCTACTTGATGCAGTTGGAGCTGACAGAGACCTCTTAACCTTCAGATCTGAAGAGCTCTCAAAACCTAAGGGTCTAGCAGTAAGTTTTCTTAAGCAGGAGCACGTGAAGCCTGTTTTGCCTCTCATTACACGTTACAAGTTCTGGGTCCAACAGACAGAACACACAGAAGGGGAGTGACTCTCACTGAGGCACTTAACACATCTCACATTATCATCCCAGTGCCAGAAAGATGGCTGAACAGAGAGCACATCTCTTGGAACCTGGCTTCGTCTTTGGATCTGCCAACCTACAGACCTAGAGAACCAAACCTAAAAACTAAAACTAAAAATTACTAACACACAAAGTATACTAACACCACCATCACCACCAAGAGGCTATCCAAGACACCAATGTAGGAATAAAAATCTGATCTAAACGTCCATAACAGTTCACTTCCATTTAGCACTAGCAGCTGGAAGCAATTGTGGTGGTAGAGGGCACAGTGCCCCCTTATATAGCCCCACTCTCAGATGAGGAAGTGCACCTGTGTTTTAACAGGCACTGTTCAGAAAGGTTCTGTAGACAGGCTGCATTGGTTGGCCCATTACCCACATAACTAGGAATATATACAGCCACTTGAAGAAATGCAAGCTTTTCAAACTGTTAATGCTTAGGGTTACCATTCATCTGGCTTCTCCTGGACAGGTCTGGCTTTTTTGGATAAAAATAGCATCCGGGAGGAATTTGTAAATGTCTAAAAATGTCCAGAAGTCGCCCCCCGCCCACCCCCCCGGTGCAGAGCGCAGTGTTGGGCTCCAGCAGCCAGAGCCTCTCTCCCGCTCTCTCCCACAGCTGTAGCAGCACGTTCCCTCTCTCCCCGCAATCTTCCCTTCCTCACTCCCCACATTCTCAGAGCTACTGGCTGAGCTCTGTCGCTCCCATGCTGCCCAGCACGAGGCTCTGGGACCGGGCTGTGCCTTGAGCTGGGGAGCGTGGCAGCTTGTCGGGCAGAGGGCGGAGCCCGACATGCTGTTTTGAGCTGCACGGTAAGGAGGGGAGAGAGGTTAGAGAAGGGGCCGGGAATTTCTGGAGGGGGCAGTCAAGGAATGGGGGGGGTGATGGATCGGGGGGCACTCAGAGGGAAAGGAGCAGGGAGGCTTAGGTAGGGGGTGGGGTCCTGGGGTGCAGTTAGGGATAGGAGTCCCAGGAGGGGGCAGTCAGGGGACAATGAGCGGGCGGGAAGTTGGGGGTTCTCAGAGGGCAGGAAGTGGGAGTGTGCAGGGCTAGGGCACCCACCCCCCATAGTCTTTTTTGATTGGTGAAAAATGGTAACCCTATTAATGCTGTTTATTCTTTCCATGAAAAGCTACGATTTCAATAGTGGAAAGCAGAACAGGAGAAACCAAGTAATCTATTAATTATAGAACAGCTAATACTTCCTTAATTTTTAAGTGATATTACTGTGTATTTATTACAAAAATTAGGGACTCTGCTATAACAGCTTGCCTTTCCCTTGCTTTTCTATTAATTCTACATGTTACTGTCATTTACTTCAACATTAGTGATAGCAATTTTTTGCCTAGTTAATAATAAAAGTGGCATTAAAGATAAACGTCCAACTTTAAATAATGATGTTTTCATCATTTAACGTTTCATAATATTAAGAACTTTCAGAGAATACTTACACTGTTCTTTTGTCTTGTCTGAGAAGTTTGGAGGAGAACTCACTGAGAATATCAAGAAATGCCAAATTTAAAGGAGGATGGCTCTCACCTTGTGGATTAGGCTCTTTAAAAGCAAACTCAATGCCATCTCTGAAAATGAAAGTTAAAAATTAAGGTTTAGAAGAATTATCTATTTTATAGTTTTCTGTAGCAACACCCACATGACCGAAGTATCAAATTAGAACTTTATCAGTGATTAATCATTTCACTCCTTTCCCCCTGCATTAAATCCATGAAGAGAAAGATCAAGGTCAAAACCACCATTCTTCCAGATGTATTGGCTAGGACCACCCTTGAAAGTTGTCAGTGTTACTCCTATGTGAACTGGTGGAATTGCTGTCTCCATAATCTTTCTTGATCCTCTCTAGTACATGGAACGAACTTGGTTCATGGAAAAACATGACAAGGAAGAGTACTATCGGTAGTCAACTGGGTCAGCCTTCTTTATCAACATAGAGAGGTTGAAAACACTTCCATGATACTTGATAGCATTTCATGTAGTGTAAGAGAAACTAGAATGATGCTGAACAGTAAAATTATTCAGTGCATCAGTTTTTATTTTGGTGTAGTACAGTCAGGCTCCACTTAAAGCTATGGAAAACCTGGTTGTTAGAGTCAACTGAAACTACAACAGCAAATCACTTTTTTCACCTGATTGGTAAAATAAAAGATCCTGAATTAGCACTAAAACATTTTGTATTAATACAAACTTTGGTAAATTCCCAAAACAAAATATTTGTCATGGCAGAGACAAAATTTCTTGTTTGAAGAAATGAAGTTAAAAAAAAAAAAAAAGGTCAGATAATTACTTATGTAACATGGCAATAGCTTCTCTTGTTTTTAGTTGATCAAGTCCAAATGTTAAAGCAAAACGTCGAGCAAGTTCCTTAATGCCACTAAATGTTGGTGATGATCTGTCAAAATTATAACCATTTTCTTGTATCATCTCATTGAAAAGCTGCATGAAATGAGGAAGAAAGATATTTACTGATTAAAATATACCAAATATTATATAAAACTAGATTGAGAACTACAGATTTCTCACTCTTGTGATTGTAAGAAAATAAATTTTGCATAATTAGGCAAAGTTTATAAAATAATGAAAACAGGCCTAGGTCTACAAATACATTTCCCTGCCAAGTCAAAATTATTCCTTAAAGTACGTTCTCTAATACAGTGGTTCTCAAACTTGTTTGTTGAGCGACCCTTTTTACTTTGTGACGTCCGGTGGCGCCCCGGGGGTACGTCTGCCAAAATGCTGCCAAATTGAACCCATCCACTTTTGGCGGCATTTGGCAGACACGCAGCGTTCGTCTCTGTGTCCGCCGAAATGCCGCCGGCAGTGGAATCTTTCACTTCGGCGGCTTTTTGGCAGACACACGCTTGCATTTGTAGCTGCCACCGAAACAGCGCTGAAGGTGTCGGTGGCTCACGAGCCCCCGGGAATTGCCCCACGACCCCCAGTTTGAGAAACACTGCTCTAATATGTTTAGTCTAGATTTAGATAGCCCAAGATGTGAGGCTTTCAGCACATTCCTAATGAGACAACTGCACAGTTTAGCACACCTTGTTCTCAGGACAATTCCCTGGATTCCCACCCTAAATATTTTCTATTTAGCTATCCATACGGGTTCTCATGTGACTCCTATCACTATAGTGTAGAGTGCCCACTGAACCCATTAATTTCTAGTTCACCTCTTTGTACCACCCTAAATGAAAGTTCCACCTCTACAGTGAAATTCTGGCCCCACTGAAGTCAATGGCAAAATTCTTACTGACTTCAACGCAGCTTGAATCTCACCCCCCAATGTTTATATACTTCATTTACTGGTAGGCTTAGGTTAATAGCTGGAAAACCTGAACACACTGAGCTCTTTTAATCTTTCTTCTTAAATCAATCCTTCTAGTTTCCCACTTTGGTGCTATTCAGTAAATTTCTTTCCATTTGTCAGGTTTTTTTTTTGTAACTAGGTACTGGAGCTAAAAACAATCTACACGCATTCATGAACAAAATGACTGCTAGCAGTTTGTTCCATGACATTTCTATTTGTCCAGTTTGTTGCCTTTTTTGCAGTTATATTACACTATAAAATGTCTTATTTCTTGTACACTATGGGTATGTCTACACAGGGATAAAAAACCCGCAGCTGACTCAGGTCAGCTGACTCAGGTTCAGGCTCTGAAAAATATTTTAATTTCTGAGATGGGTGAAGCTTTTGCCAAGCATTGATGTGTAAGTAAATAAATTTTTTTCATTACTCGATAGAATGAAAACAGCTGGGAAAAAAGTAAGACCTATTTTTCCTTATTGATCTGCTCAAGAACATGTAATTAAGGAAGTTTGTAATTAATTTATCACATTATTAAAATGAACATGTGGCTCCACTCACTATTCTAGAACTGGAAGAAATTATGAGACAGTCTGCCTTCATTAGATTTTTACAATATTTTCTCTACCTTTCATTAACACAATACTTGAAGACAAATGCAGAATAAGCAGGGTCTTCTTTAGATCACCTTAAATAAATTATAGAGCCTCACTTTACAGTTTAATACCTCCTTCTAACCCTCCCTTCCACACAATTTCCTATGAAAAGTTACTCACAACCAACAAGCAATATTTTATTATTCTGTATTTATATATGAACGTTTAAAATGAATAATTCTTACCTGCTGTAAACTGAGAATAAGGGTCTTCGCACATTGAATTTTGTCTATCTGTCTCGTTTTACTCATAGTTTCTTTGATAATATCTCCATAGTCATTGTAATACTAGAAAAAAAAAATAAAAAACAGCTGAAGCTTTAGATTTTAGAAAAATACATTTTACTACAGAGCCCTTCAGAAAGGAACGATGCATTATGTACTTTATTTAACATGTACTTTGCCAAAAATATGTTCAGTATCTAACAAAAAGGAAAGGATGAAATAGCTTTACAGTGTCAAAACACACATTTTTCACCATTATAAAATTACCAAAATCATACTCGATCTGAAATTTTTGAAAAATTCAACAGAAGTTCAACAGAAAAGCTCAACATTGCCTTTCATACCCTGCTTAAAGAACAACAGTGTTTGAGGCACAACGACGTATTTAGCTTCATCGACAGGCAGCCTACTTAATAAATCAGAGATCAGCAACCTTGGCATGCAGCACGGCAGGGTAAGCACCCTTACCGGGCCCCACCGGTTTGTTTACTTGCCGCTTCGCCGATCGCGGCTCCGACTGGCCGCGGTTTGCCATCACGGTCCAATGGGGCTGCAGGAAGTGGCGCGGTGCTGGTTTAATCAAGAACCTATATTTACTCCTTAGTTATCCAGAAAGCATGTTAAAACAATTAGGAGAGAACCTCTGTCACTGGTGGTTGTTTGTTTTTTTTTTTAAAAAAAAAAAGCTTGTGCACTCAAGCTAGGTACACACTACAGCTTAAGTTGGTATAACTTATGTGGCTCAGGGGTTTGAATAATCCACCCATGTGAGCGATGAAAGTTACATTATGCCAGTGTGGACAGCATTATGTTTGGGAGAGCTTATCCTGAAGACACTGCTATCGCTGCTTGCGAGGGCTGGAGTAATTCAGTCAACGGGACAGCTCCCTTCCATCAGCTTAGAGCAGTGGTTCTCAACCAGGGGTATGTGTACCTTTGAGGTTATGCAGAGGTCTTCCAGAGGGTACATCAACTCATCTAGATCAGTGTGGCTTTCAACCTTTCCAGACTACTGTATCCCTTTTCAGGAGTCTGACCGGTCTCCCGTACATTACGACTCACTTAAAAACATGTACCCCTGTTTGAGAACCACTGACTTGTTTATAACAAATCAGACTCCTGAAGGGGGTCTGCAAAGGTTAAGCGTCTCTGGCTTAGGACATTTACACTAGCAGTGCTACAGTTGTAAGCTCTGTAGTGTAGCCATAGGCTCAGAGGTGGGGAACAGTATGGAATAGTTAACACATTTTTTGTACAGCTAAGGAGCAAAGATGTTTTATGTTCACAGACAGAAGGTTCAGGATTAGCAGGTATGGCTCTGGATCCCAGGAACAGAGAGTATTATTTATTGAACTAAAGTAGTCATCTATGTGTAATGAGCAAAAAATTTCTATTTGTTGAGAATCTGTTCCCTGGATCCAATAATTTTTCCCTAGAAACTCTAAAAGATCTTGTGTATCAAAAAGAATTTCTAAACGTCCTTTTGCATTTGAAATTAGCCATCATTCAGTTGATTTTTACTGATCTATAGTAACAAAGTAAAGAAAAACCAATTATCTTCCCATATTCAAACAAGAAATCAAAGATGCTACATATCAGGATGGGAAAATAAATCTATTAAAAGGGTTAACGATCAGCTGTGGGAATATTTTTACACAATAAAACAATGTGTTACTCTGACACGATAAAGTTGTCTTCCCCATGTTTCCATGTAGAAAAATGTACACAACTACCTGTTTATATTGAATTTAAAGTATATCTTTTACATAAGCAAAGAAACAGGCATCCACAAGGTTTAATTACAAGTACAATTTTTGTTATTCTGCAGTATTTTTTTGTGTTTCACTATTATACAAAATCTTCAAATTTACCTTCATATATTGCTTGAAAATATCTGCAGCAGTATTCATTTCAACCACAGTATATACAATAAGTTTACAAAAAGCTGCAAGCAGATTTCTTCTTTTGTGCAATGCTTCAATCTTGCTAGCTTCATCATCCTGCTGTCCATCTGGAAGGTATACAAAGCATTAAACTACCTAGGATTTTTGTTGTTTTTTTATTATTCAGGTCTTTTACTTACTCAAGTGGCTGAACACTTTACATTTTAGCCTTCTACTTCTATAAGTAGTCTTACAGCAAAGAACCAAGGTTCAAGAATTCTATTCTTAGCTTTCCCAGTAATTCCCTGTGTTACTTTGAGACAAATGACTGCACCTGTCTGAAAAATAGGACTAGTACAGAGGTGGGCAAACTACGGCGCATGGGCTGGATCTGGCCCGCGGGCTCCTCCTAACCGGCCCCTGTGCTCCAGCTGGGGAGGTTGCTCCAACCCCTCCCCCTGGTGCCCACTTCTGCAGCCTCAGCGTGCCACGTGAGCAGCGCTCTGGAGGATGGGGCTACGTGACATCATGTCTGGCTCTGGGCCAGACACACTGTGCGCTCCTGTGGATCAGCGTGGCAGCATGTCTGGCTCCATGCTAAACATGCTGTTCTGAGCAGCGTGGTAAGGGGGTGGGGGGTTGGATAAGGGCCAGAGGATCTCAGGGGATGGGGATGTGGGAGTCTTAGGGGGCCTGTCAGGGGACAGGAAGGTTGGATGGGGTGGAGTCCTGGGGGGTGATTAGGGGGTGGGGGTTTTGAGAGTGGCAGTCGGGGTGGGAAGTGGGTGGGGGTTGGATCAGGAACGGGGCCAGGCTGTCAGGAGCCATAGCCTTCCCTATCCAGCCCTCCACACAATCTTGAGCCCTAACACAACTCTCAGGCCAAAAAGTTTTCCCACCTGTGGACTAATACCTATTTCAAAGATATGTTACAAGGTTTAAATAAGACCTCAAAAGTACTTTGAGATCACTGAATGGAAGGTGTTACTTTAACAATAAAGCAGCCATATTACTGTTATAAACTATTAGTTTCAATGTTGTGACACAATATTTGGCTAAACTAACACATTTTTAACGTTTGCTAAAAGCAGCCTTATTACTACAATTTATTTTCTACTTTTTGCTAATGAAAAAGTGTTTCTTTTCGATGTTTACATAAAGAGTCACATTCTGACCAAATCTTATAAAACACCAACCCTGTTATGGGAGAAATGTCTCTAAGCGAGCAAGTACCTCACATTCCCCAGACCAGGGGTGGGCAAACTACGGCCTGGGGGCCAGGGTGCCAGGCAGAGCGTGGGACCCCGTGCTCCTGGCCAGGGAGCCAGGTGAAGTGCGGTGGAGTGGGGGGCACGAGGCCCCGCCTGGGCCGAGCCACGGGGCCCCGCACTCGGGCTGGAGTGCCCGGCTGAGCACAGTAAGCAGGGGTGGGAGGCTTAGGCGGTGGGGTCACAGGGGGTGGTTGTTAGGTTGGGAGGGGTCTCAGGAGGGGGCACTCAGGGAAGAGCGAGCAGGGGGGCTCAGGGGGTTAGGTTCCAGGGTGGTGGTGGTTGGGGGCGGTCTCAGGAGGGGGCACTCAGGGAAGTAAGAGCAGGGGGGGCCTAGATAGGAGTGGGCTCCTGAGGGGGCAGTTAGAGTGCGGCGGGGTCTCTGGAGGGAGTGATCAAGGGACAAGAAGCGGGGGGGGCTGGGTCAGGGCTTCTGAGGGGGGCAGTCAGGGGGGTGGGAAGTGGGTGGGGGTCAGATTGGGGCGGGACCAGGCTGTTTGGGGAGACACAGCCTTACCTACCCGGACCTCCGCACAATTTTGAACTCCCGTGTGGCCCTCGGGCCAAAAAGTTTGCCCACCTCTGCCCTAGACACACTCAATTCCTATGACTTTTTAGAGACTATCAACAATGATGCCAATTCTAGTAGAGATTTGTGTGACTACCACCTTCTGTGTAATCTCTACAGCATTTTATTTCAACTATTTTAAAATCGCTTTTATACTGGGATTAATCTGAACCAGATGTAAATGTGAAATGCCCTATGCCTTTGTTATCACATGCTGTTATCAAGTCCACATTTCACTTTACACCCTTATTAACTAATCATTGGCTTTGTGAAATATTGACTAAGTAGTATTTACTTTGAGCGCAGCCTAGAAAAACAAAAATAGAAGCTCACAAGCAAAATTGTAAAGAAGTTCAGTACCAAAGTTAACAATGTGGTTTTAATACATGGGATAATTAAATCATGTAGGTTAATTAACTTGCTATCCAAGGTCAGATTAGAATCTAAAATACTCTGATTTCTAGACTCCTTTGCTCTACCAGTAAACCTTTCAGACTCCTAAATAAGTAAAACAGCTCACACACAAGGTGTTTGTGTTGTGGGGTGATTGTTTTTGTGGGGTATTTTTTCCCCTGTATATGAACATTTTAAGCTTTATAAATAATTTTTGGCCTAACCCTGCACCATCAGAGTCAGTGGAAATTTTACTACTGACTTCAACAGCAGCAAGTTGGGGACCTTTATCTGGAGGAAAAAAAGATTTATTTTATGGGATTTTTTCTTACATATATACATATTTAAAAAAAGTAAGAGTTGGAAAAAGCCTCGTGGCTCTGCTTGCCAATCCTGGATTGTTCCCCACAGTATATTTTCTAGTGTTTCTAGTCTATTTTTAAACATCCCAAGTGATGGAACTTCTACTTCCCCGGGATACTACTCTACAGCCTAAGAAGTCTGCCTGAATCTCCCCCACTCCCTGCAAATATTCAGTCTAAATGTTTCCTTACATTAGAGTGTGAAAAAAAATTTCTGTCACCTTAAACAATTTTTCTCTATACATAGCATTACTCTACAGATACTTATATGATAACTTGAGTTATCAAACAAAGCCAAGATGCTTCCAAAACAATTACAATTTGTTGACTTAAGTTGCTTTTGTTAAGCACATACCTACATGACATTAGAAACATATCCATGTGATAAATTATTTATCGCATTCCTTTGGTCATTTTCTCTATTTTCTGTCTACCAATCCAAATCTGTCTTCCCCAGGACTACTTCCAACATCCCAAAATCATGAATAGCTTCAAATGGCTGCCTCTATGTTCATGTATACTTTTGTGTTTGCATGTACACAAAAACTGGCAAGAGTGCATAAGAGCATGGACATAGGATAGCGAGCACACGCAAGTGCACAAGCTAGAAGGCAAAGTGAACACAGTGAAAACACTTGACATTTTATTTATTTTTATACATATACATCTATATATACACACACACACACCTGCACTATTGCTGTCATCATCCTGGTCAATGAAGACATGATCTAGAATAAAGCTGAGCAGTTCAGACTGTAATGAAGAATCAGGAGTGTAAACAAGTGGCTCTAACAGGTCACGCCCTCCTGACATAATCTGATGGCTGAAGATCATCAAGACATCACACAGAATAGTGAAAGCCTATTAAAAAAAAAAAAAAAAAAAAAAAAGACTTCCTATATTGAATTTCTTAAACTTCTGCTCTTTCATCAGAGACTGTATTTTAAATACACTGGAAATTAAACAACAAAAAAGGTACTTACATTCCCAATGCAGAAAATATTTTACATTAAGCATGATCCTAAAGAAACATTAGTAACTTTACTCACATGGAGTAGTCCAACTGGATGCAATGAGACTACCCACATGAATAAATTTTCTCACGTTTTGCTTGATGAATTGGATCAGACCCTTAAATAAGGGCACTCCAAAGATGAACTCTATTACAAACTGAAATATTTATAGGATTTAACATAGAAAATTCTGATGTCTTAAGTTCCATCTGAAAGGCATTGTGGAACATTTTTTAAAAGAAGCAAGATAACTTGGAAAATATAAGGGGTCCTTCACTCAAATATAAAACCAACATAGTAAACTCTGAAAATTTCGTACTTAATGTTCATACAATAAAGAAAGCTGATATAGAGCCCCGCATTTCTGTTATAAATAAAATGAAAACAAAGAACAAAACAAAAACCAACTAATGAAACTACACATACACCCCTTAGTGGTGCTCCAAGCACCTCAGTCTAGTTGCAAGGGTCCCAGCACTGCTCAGATTTGACCCAACTGCCCCTCTATGATGATCTTTTCTTCCCCTACAGGGCTACTTACAACTCTGGCAGAACCTGATTTAATCACTCCAGGGTGTCTCAACACAGAGGCAGGACCTGACTGTCCCCACTTCTCAGGGACAGGACTCAACTCTCCTTTTGCCGTCAGGAGGGATAAAACAAAATAAAACAAAATTACGCACACACTCCCTCTCCGCCCAGAAACAACAACCCTGAAAAATTGTAAATTAAAAGATTTTCATGGAGCTCTCACTATAGGTGAACTATTTTCTCTACGTATTTTTTCTTTGTCCTTTAGTTTGTTTATTGTCCATTTCACAGCATTTTTCTATACACAATTTCACCACTATTTTCCCTTAACAGTCACAAATGAGACACGCCTTGGTTACTTTCTCTGTTTGCATGGATCTTTACACAACAACAGGGGAGAAAAGGCCATCTGTTTCTCAGGACAGGGACTGTTTCTCTGTTATGTGTTTGTTCAGAACCTAGCACAATGGGGTCAATACAATCTCAGTCCAATCCCTTTCAGTCTCTGTCTTCCCCCTTTCCTCCTGAGACTACATCCAATCTCAGTTGCCAGGGATCACTGTGGTACAGGGAACCAGAACTGAGATCAGCAAGACTCTCTCTTACGTGCTGTCAGGAGGGCTACAGAATTGTCTAGTGAAGATGAGGCGAAATGATCACCTTCTGGGACAGGAATATCAGCAGCATCTTCATCCTTCTATTCTTCTGAGGATGACGGTGGTATCATCTGTTATTTGTGGAAACACTCTCATGCCCCATTGGTGAAGGTGCCAAGACAGAAGATGACAGAACCAAATTCAAAGTAAGTACACAAAGACTACACTGGAGGAGCTCAACCAGTGACCAAAGCCAAAGTCAACAGAACAGAAAGCATAAAGGCAAGTGAATCCATCACCTAAAGAGTAGTTTAAAGGCGCCTTGACATCAGATCCAAACACATGAGCTGATCTAGCAACCAAGCCTCACAAACTACCAGATCCTGAATCAACAGAACGAGATTAGGATCTCAGTACTGGCTCACCAAGCAAATCAGTGCCAGAAAATAGTGTCTTTATAGCCATCTTTAAAAGGTGTTTCTCTCTAATGGACCTTTCTGGTGTCTACATAGATAGCTGGTGACTGACTTGCACAAAGAGCAAAAATTGAAAACATGTCCCACAATCCTGGATGGAAAAGATCCTAAGTATGTTTGTCAGAAGCAGACATTGGATTATCCCAAGATGGGACACGGCCAGAAACAGACAGACTCTGCTTCAACTGTAACTATGTCCACAGCTGACAACACAGAATTTTTAACCCTACTGGGCATTTAATTTCCATTACAATAAATAACTACTATTCCTAAATATAAACAAAGAACTAGATTATATCTATGAAGTAATAATATGTCCTGAAAGTTCATACTTGCTGCCTATGGTTGTCTGAAGGACATGCATCCAACAAAGTGGGTATTAGCCCACGAAAGCTTATGCTTCAATATTTTTGTTAGTGTTTAAGGCGCCACAGGACTCTTTGTCGCTTCTGCAGATCCAGACTAACATGGCTACCCCTCTGATTCTTGAAGGAAATAAGCTGTAGTTGGGCATATTTACTTTTTTTATATAGTCCCAGGGGGACTGAGGCAGAATACATGCACAGCACTACTGGATACTGCTATTCACTGAGCTTGAGCATCCAGCAAACTACACACATCACATACCCATGAAGGCAATGCAAAAAGAATTATTTCTCTTTTAGATTGTTTGAACACTTTTAAAAGCATCAAATCACTGCTATAAAATAGTAAGGCTCAGAATAATCACTAACCTGTTCTTTAACAGCAGTGTTTACATTGGTCAGGTAGTGCTGACAGATTTGACAGAATACCCTCATCTGTTTCTTTAAACGTAGAAGGTCCTCCTTTAAAAATAAAACATTTAAAATAGAAATTAAATACAGTTTAACACTTTTCAACTTTAGACTGAAGAATAAATATTCTATAGATTGAAATGGGAGCTAGGTGTTTAACTCTCAGATGCCTTTGAAAATTCCAGCCCCTATGAACTTGACAGAGGCATGCTGTAGTAGATTGAACACTTCATCAACCCGATACACTTGGAGGAAATCACACTTAAGAGGACTGAGTTTAAGATATGCTCAAGGAGCAGAGAAAAGCTCTCAAGTTTGAAGCTGAAAGCTGTGATTTCTCTCCTCTTTATGTGTACGTTAAAGAGCTCCTATAAGTGGATAAATGGGAGCTCTCCTTTTCCTTCCTCCAACAGTATTTGAAAAATGTGAGCAAAACTTCCCTGCCACTTTTCCTTTTTATCAAGCCTAATGCATCCCTTCCACTTCTGGTTTTCTGCTCCAATCTCTTTCAGATCATGTTCAATTGACATCCAATTGTAATCAACTGAAGTCAGTACATACTTGGTATATTTGGCACCAGTGAAGCAGTTAAATGTAATAAAATAAGTTTAACTTTTAAAGTAAACGATGAAGTTTTACTTTTCAAAAATGTGATTGTTTAATAAGAAAAAATAATCTCAAAGGGATTTAGTATTCTAGTATTTTTTCTTCATTTCTGTTGAAGGCATTATAACGTTGACCTAGCTCAGTGGTCTTTAAACTGGGGTGCGCAGGACCACCCATGGGGGTGTGTGGCCCCGGCTGGAGGAGCCAGACACCACTGTGGCAGGAGGAGCCAGGTGGCTCCCCTGCAAGCGCCACAGCGGCCCCAGCTGGAGGAGCTGGGTGCCACAGCGCCAGGGGAAGCCGAGCGGCCCTGGCAGCTCCTCCACAAGCGCCACAGCAGCCCCGGCCAGAGGAGCCCAGCGCGGTGGCACTTGCAGAGGAGCCACTTTTCCTGCTGCTGGGGTCACCGCGGCGCTTCCAGGGGACCTGCTGGGGTCGGCCGGCTCCTCCTGCCTTATTGGAAACCTCCCGGATTTCCAATAAGGCAGGAGGAGTCGGGTGGCTCCGGCGGCTCCTGTACAAGCACCACAGTAGCCCCCACTGGAGGAGCCAGGTGCCACAGCGGCTCCTCTGAAAGAGCTGTGGTGGCCCCAGCCCCGGCAGGGACCGGCGCCAGGAGCCGGGCATCGCGGCGGGGATCGGCCCTGGGAGCGGCAGCTGCAGAGCTGGGCACCACGGTTGCAGCCCCGGGAGCCGCGAGCCACGTCAGGGACTGGAGCTGAGTGCTGTGGCTGCAGCCCGGGGAGCTGGGCGCTGCGGCGGGAACCGGCCCCAGGAGGGAACATTCAGTGGACAAGAGGAGGGTTCTGAGGTGGCGTAATGGGGAGGAGGGGAAGTGGGAGGGAGTGGACTGGGGCAGGGCTTCCCCTGTGGGGGTGCGTCCTCAAAAAAAAAATTATGCTAGGAGTGCACAAGGAAAAAAAGTTTGGAGACCCTGTCCTAGCTTATATGGCCCAACAGGTCTATAGCCCAGGCCTGCAGAGCTAACAGTCAGCCACTCAGCAGCAGCTGTCATCAGATTCCACTCCACTTCCCATGATCCACTATGGCCCCAGCCCATGGGAAGTTCTGCCCCAAGGTTATGTAGGACAGCAGCCTCATGGCTCCTGACTGGCTCCCTGCCCTATGTAAACTGAATTCCAGGAACTGTCCAAGCACCAACACAGATGTTCTATAGCTGCCATGACCATTCCTGGTCCTTGCTTCTGAATTCCTGGCTTCCCAACTTGGACCGTGAAACCTGACTTGGACTCTGACTCTTGGTATCGACCCTGGTCTAGAACCCAACTGTGAACTCCTCTGCTATTCCCCCTGCTCTGACCCTTGGCCGTCACTGCTCTTATTGGGATCCTGACATAGTTTTAGTGAACTGTCATTATTTCAGTTCTTAAACTCAATTATTCAGCACTTCTTCAAATCACCCTTGTGACAAACCGGGAACTAAACTTTTTGTTAAACCTTTTGGCTTAACCTTTAACCATTAACCTTTGGAGCAATGAAGAACTAGCACAGTAGAGAATAAAAAAACCCAGGAACACAAAATGTTCTTTATATATAAAATGCTCTTAGTAATTAAGAGCAAGTGAAAAGTAATAAAGAAAACATCACAGTTTTGCAAAGAATGCTTTTCAAAATGTGCTATGATCGGCCAGATGTTTCTAAAGTATCATTAGATTAAAAAACGCAGATAATTTAATACACTGTGATTTGAAAAAGTGTTTAGGGAGCGAGTTAGAGGGTTAATCAAGTAGTATTAATATATTAGAAATTTTCTTTATTTCCTGTTTACTATTTAATTATTAGCATATAGGTTTCCATCAAACCCACTAATATCCACTAATTACAGATATGAAGAAACTGAATTTGAATTTTGTCATTTCAGCCTTTAAGTTGAAAAAAGTGCCTACAACTGATAATACAGTGCTACAAAACACAGTATCACTCTAAATTTTGGGTTACAAAATGTAATTATGTCCCTGTTGCTAGACTGGATGAGAATTCCAATGTGCTCTGCAGAAAGCTGCAGTGCCCTTTTCACTGCAACATGGGTATGGTACCCAAAGAACATCATCTTTTAAGATTATAACTTTATTTCTAGCCTTAAGGACCAAAAATGTCATCCATTCCTAAGCTGGCTGGTCTCTCGGAACACAACATGCAGCCTTTTCAAAGCTAGATACCCATCTCTCCTCCCTATCCCCAAAATGACACCCAGGATTCACAAAGGTTTCAAGTGTTGTTCCCTAAGATTTTCAAACAGGAAATTGTGGGTCCCAATATTGCATGATCCTGCAACTCTGAAATTTTCCACATAAATGTGCTTCAGTGTAAGTGCAAATAAATCTTTAAGGAATAGAGCTATCTTACCATTTGTATGAGAAATTTTTGTCCAGCTTTGTTACAAGTAATACTAATTATGATAGTGAAAAGGATTGGAGAAAATTTCTCCTTTTTTCAGATTTTGTTCATTTAACAGCTAATTTCACAGTTATAGGCAGTTTCATTGTGCCCTGTGTATAGTCTGAGCAGCTCTTTCACCCAGCAATAAGTGAAGGAAAATATTATTGTACAAACATACACAACCATAAGTCCCAAAAATTGACATGTTCAAACAGAAGTGTAATATCTGGAACTCCTTTATATTTTTTAAATTGACTAGAATTTCTTTAAACTTTATTTTTAAAAAGTTAAATTGAATGCAATGGGATGGAGCATTGTGTTCCTGAGTCTGTAGATTCCCAGAGCAGGGTGTTAATTAACCAATTTAAAATGTTAGTTAAGTTTGAAGGCTGATGATGACAAAGAAGAATCTATTTCACAGATGGTCATTTTAGTGGAAGCATCTATCCAACTGCATCCCACGTTGTATCCCATGTGTTCTCAAGTGCTAGAGGGTTCAAGTGTTCCCTATACAGACACAAAATCTTCAGCTCTTTCCAGATAATGCATAACTCCATTATTGAAGTTATCACTAAAAAAAAATCTGTTGCATGCCAAAAAAAGCACAAAAATAGCACAGACTGAAGCAATACAGAAACAAACTGTCCAATACTACACAGATTGTTTTATGAAATTTAACCCATAAAAACCTCTTCATTAAAATGAATTACCACAGATACTTCAGAGCTTGTGCACAATTTAGATCTAGTTCCTGCAGAGCACAAAGAACCTTGAAGATATTATATTTTGTACACTTGGTTCACTACTCTGTATTAAGAATTTTATTCTGATATGTATCACAGTGAGAGAGTAGCTAATTTGCATTTGAGTTGCTTTGCTTCTGTTACCTTAAATTAGATCTACAAAGTTCTACAGCTCTTTTATTTATATAGACACAATGATACATTTTAAATAGTAGGAAGGCAAAAGTCAAGGCGGAAGGAATTCAGGGAGTTGTGTAAATAAGTCATTTTTTTCATCTTAATTTCAAAAAGTTTCAACCTGCCCTAAAAACTGAGGGTAGGCGGGGGTGATCCTAGAGGTGATACAGATTACAGTAGGAAATAAACACACACTCACAATTCTATAAAGAATGTACATTCAATTAGACTTACCACTCGAGCACGACATACCTTTGTGGAGCTGCTTTCAGTAATTTTTGCTAACTGCCAAAGGATTACATAATGAGTACACTGCAGTGCATGAATAACAATCTGTGATTAAGAAAAACAGTTAGATGAAAAAAATCCCAATACAAATATTAACAAAGTATATTCACTGTTACACATGCATATTTTAAATACCTGTTCTGGCATGTCTCCATTTTCAATACCAGTTTTCAATAATTTGTAGTTGCAACCAAACAAGTCCCACCTTGACAAGTCATGAGCACTGGAGAAAGCAGAAATGAAGTAGTGTTGTAACATATCAAATGACTATATCTTATTATATTAATTCTGGAATTTGGTATTTAATAACTACTTTATGCTTTTAACTGTTCAGGTAAAGAAACCAGAGACAGTTCAGATTAAATGATGAATATATTTTTGTATTTACAATAGTCTTCTATTCAAGATTTGCCAATGTCATGCACAGCTCCGAATTTAAACTGAAGGTTTTGCACAAAGTTTAAAGTGGTCAATTTAATAAAAAAAGAAACAGCAGTATGTTGCAAATACAAAAATCAAGATATTCAAGCTGAGATTCCACTTACTTGTGGAAAGCAGTGATTCTCTTTAATGTAGATAAGACTTGGTAAGCATCATCTTCATCAGGTTCCTCGCCCTATTTTACACAATTATTTTGTTGTAAGAGTTGCAGTAAAAAGTGAGTTAAATTAACTAGTATGAAGGCATCAACACATTTTGGAATAATTCATATCTGTGTTAGGAAAAGTGATGTTACAACAAGGTACAAAGCACTAGCTAGAATAAGTCATGAGAACTATCAATCCTCACATTTCAGATAAGTTGCTCACCAGACCTTCTATATGGCATACATAGCATAGCACAACTGGGCAGGTGTATTCTGAAGGTGATTCAAGTTTCTCCATAGACTCCAGCAGAGGCCACTGTCACACAACAGATACTAGACTAGATGGACCATTGGTCAGTACTGATATGGCAAGTACTTCAGTCTTAAAACAATTCTTTTTCCACCTAGCCAAAGAAATATGGAAACCTTCAACCTAGCCTAGTAAACCCCTTAGGAACATGTTCAGGTCTGACTCTAAGGGCATGGTTACACTTACAAGATTATAGCGCTATTGGTTATAGCGGTCCCCTTATACAGTAATATGTGTAGCGCTATTGTATGTCCACACTCGGATGCGCCAGCGGTATACAATGGCCACATTTGGGGCACTTAATGCAGCATTAAGAGCAGCGCATTAGGGCAGGTATCCCAGCATTCAGCTGGGTGCAACGTGCTTTTTAAACGAGGGGAGTGAGGCGGGGATGTGTTGTGTGTATGTGGAGGGAGAGAGACAGTGGTTTTTCCGTTCTTCTGAAAGCCTGTCAGCGAGCCTCCGTTCACAGAGGGCTTTGTTTTCACACAGGCTCCCTCCTTAAACATTTGCCTTGCTTATCTGCCGAGTTAAGAGAGAAACTCTAAAGAGGTACTTCCGCATTCCTCCAGCCGAGTTCAAAACAAAGGGAAGAGCCGTCAATTGCCTTAAATGGCTCCAGGCATCTCGAGAGATCACTTGTAGCGCAGTGGGTGTCCACATTCTTGCTGTAGCACTACAGCAGCTGCGCTACAGCCCTTATTCCCCATGCGGAGGTGGATTACCAGGAGCGCTATAACTCCGTGGTTATAGCGCTCTACGTGCCTTGCCAGTGTGGATGGGGAGGGGGTTATAGCGCTCGTGGGGGCTTTATAGCGCTATAAAGTGCCAGTGTAACCAAGCCCTAAATCAAAACAAAAGAGATAGGTCGGAAACCTTAGATAGGCTTTCCCTGATTTGTATCTTACATCCCCTTGCCCCCCTACTTCTCTCCTGTCTCCCCAAGAGTACCCTGACAACTCAAACATAACGTATCGCCCATATGACTATGCGTATCTAAGATGTTAATTACTATTAATTAGTCACTGGGGTACACTTCACTATCAAATTAATTTTAATAATTAGGTTGTTCCTGCTGCTGTTGGAGAATTTCAACAAGAGGGCCTGGAAGAGGCAGCAATTGAAGTTTCTTGAATAAAACGGCAGACCAACAGGTAATATATGCTCATCACTATGCTTATCTGGGAAAAGGCTAGTCTTGCAATCTGAGTCACCTATGAAGATGACATATATAAACATTAAAATTTTTACTAGAAGAAATCTCCATTAGATATTTAGAAGCTAAATTATAACAAATTAGTTAAATAAACAAGGGAGAGAACCTTACAAATTAGGGACTGAGTATGAACACCACACTAAAAATACTCTGAAATGTTAATAATCCAAACTAAGTGACAACAAATCAAAGGACTTCAGCACATGCTTTAAGTTACAGAGCTGGTTCTTTGTTGTTTGAATAAACTCCTATAAGTGTAACGTAATCGGGCTTCAGTTTCAATTCAGGAAGCTGAGTCACATGGCAGAATTCTTCTAAGTGCTTTGGATTATTTTTGGAAATGTCCAATTCTATTTATTATTTTTTTGTGGTAGCAGTCAACTGGGTTATTTCTGAAGAGAGGTTGTACACAGATACCATAAAGATGAAAGGTCTTCTGGCCACAGCAACAAACTTGGAGACTTGAGACCTATTCCTAGCGCTTCCTTTGTAGCCGTGGTCAGGTCATCTAACACTACACTTCCGTTTAATCTTCTGAAACGGAAGTGCAGTGTTAGACCTTGCAGGAGTGTTGCAATCATTTTAGAATAGCAACAATATTTTTTGATTTTGCAAAACAGACTTGAAGTAATTGCTTAATTTTAGATTTATAAAAATTCACCCTACCATGTCTTGTAAAGTGATTTGAGATCATCAGATGGAAGGTTCTATAAATGCTAATTATTATCATTACCACCTCAACTGGCAGTTTCTATTTCTGTAGGGATCCCTGAGGGTGACTCCTAGCACTGTAAGAATACATGTGGTAGAGAAGAGGAGGAGAGATAAATGCAATGGCACTAGTCCTTGTTGACAATACTCAAAAGCCAGTCATAAGTATACTAGTCTAGACCAGATTTTCAGTCTCCTATGATTCATGGGGTTGAGCCAGCAATTCTACATTTCTGCTTACTTGGATAAGGGAGGGAGCTTTTGGAAAGAAGGCCAAAAACAGAATACTTAAATCTGTTATGAAATGACCATGGGGGAGGGTCTCTTAACCGCTTAAACTTGACTTGATGGTGGTTTTTCCTTCCTATCCTGAAGAAGCTCAAACTTATGAAGATCTGAAGGTTCCTTTATGGCAACATCCTAGATCTTCTTCATACAACTTGATGCCATCAGAGAGGGCCGGCACCAAGTGGGATCTAGATATATCATCTGTTTCTGAAGCCCAGACCCACAAAATCCTTCTACTAACAGCTAACAATACAACGTGAACAGAGTTATGTCAAGAACAGCCTCACAAAGAAGATTACAGAGGTCTGGAGACCTTTAATCATTTCTGCAAATTCCCAGCACATTCTGGTCTGTAATTTGCACTGTGTTCATGGCCAGGTTAGGGAGCATCTACATGGAACTACACATGCCACAAAAGAAAAAAAACTATTTCTAAGACTTCAAAGGACAGGATATAGTAAGTTGGGTAAGAGTCCAGGAATAATAATAATAATAATAATAATAATAAAAAAAACAAGCTATTTCTTCCTTCAGTTATTTAGAGGGTGGAGAGCTTGTCATTCCTTGAGGAAGAGAGAGGGCTTTATTTTCTTCAGGTATGACTACAGAGCCAAGAAAAATCCATGGCTGGCTTGTACCAGACAACTCCGACTCACAGGGCTTGGGCTGTGGGGCTGTTTCACTGCTGTGTAGATTTCCGGGATCAGGCTGGAGCCCTGACTCTAGTCTTCCCTGGACCGTTATAATCTTGCATTTGCAGGAGGAAAATGGGTCAAAACCCCACAAAGCATCTGGGACACAGATTTTCCCACAGGATGTCCACAGACAATCTGAAACACTGTACTGTATCTAAGGGCTGGTCCTCACTAGGGCGGGGGATCGACTGTAGATACGCAACTTCAGCTACGTTAATAATGTAGCTGAAGTCGGCATCTCTACAGCCGACTTCCCTCCCGTCCTCACAGCGGCAGCGCCCTCCCCCGTTGACTCCGGCTTACTCCTCGCGGCGAGCTGGAGTTCCAGAATCGACTGCGGCGCTGCTGGCGATTGATTTATTGCGTCCTGACAAGATGTGATAAATCGATCGCCAAAAGGCCAATTTCTGCCGCGCCAAGTGAGGACAAGCCCTAAGAGGTAGATGTTCCACTCATCTCAAATCAGGACACAATAGATTCTGCGATACTTATTTTTACAAGATGCCATTGGGATTTTAGCATTTCTTTCTCAGTTTGCCATTTATGCATGATATTGACTTATCTCCTGACCTAGGAGCGCTCTCTTGCTTTTTATTGTCCCTCTCAAAGGAGTAATAACTGGGTTTTCACTGCCTGTTCTGTGCATTGTTTCAATGAGGCAGGCACTGTTGTTTGGAATTCTGAGGTGAAATCCAAGGAGCAGGAGGAGTCAGAAACATAGCCTGTGAATAGGGCAGGTTGCAGTACAGTGCAGTAGCTGAAAACAAAGGAAGCAAGGGAGATGAACAACTAAAACTCTTCCCTTCTTTGGCATTCATTGGAAAGGAGAATCTGAATATCATCACAGAAACAGAAGCCCAGGGAGTGGAGCCAAGTTTCCCAAAACCCATCTTCCAAAATAATAATTGAGAAATTAATTTATGTTCAACTTCAATGAGTGTTTTCCAACTATGAGCCATGATTGTGTGAGTGAAGGTGGGAATGAAGTTATTTCACACAGATAAATGAATTAATATTCTAGCAGAATTTGTTTTCATGCAGAAGTCTATGCAGGGTCTTGGCAAGACTAACAGCTCTATTATGCAAAAACCCCTTTTCAGAAAAATTTGGTATAACTATAACATTAATGCTCTCATTAACTGTGGGGTAGCTGAGGAGAATATCCTCTTGGCAATTCATAGTCAGTGGGATACGGAAGTCATAAAACTGGTTTGTGAAACTTGCAAAGAAGTTTTCAGATCTTTCATGACATTTTGGAAAAATGACCTTTTGAAGTTTCTTTTTTGTTTAGATACTACCAGATGTTTATACTATCTTTAAAAGGACAGATTTCAGTTGGTTTTCCTTTCACTTTCTACTGAAATATATCAAGAATAAAGGGTACTTATGCACAGTGGGATTTATAGAGTGCCCAACACTTATCTTCTATAGAGGAATTACATGAATAAGCAACAAGACAGAAAAACTCCTTTAAAAATTATTCTTCAGCAAAATCTTTCAGCTTCTGACACCAAAAAGTTAAAAAAAAGATCCATTTTTGTGCTGAATCCAATCAGTAGACTGAGTATTAATAATTTTGATTGTGGTAGCACCTAAAAGACATCTGGATTGAGACCTCATTGTGCTAGATGCTTGAACACCACAGAAGACGTGGTTCCTGCCCCACAGAGCTCATTGTTCTTAGATACCTTCTTCCTGAAAGCTGGTATAAGTGGAGCTTGACTGATTCACCCTAATTTCTCTCTCTTTTCTATCTCCTCACTCCACTTTAAGAGCCTGCATTACAATGTTTTGATTAAGAGTACCATTCACAATGGAATGCCAATTAAATTTTTACTCTATCTTATATAAACCCCAAACAATTGCTATATGTCTAGAAAAGCCAGTATACAACGTAAAGATTCAGTGCAGCATTCCAAACACCGTATCAATCTTCGTAACAGCCATAAGAGCATAAAAGCTTAAAGTCACTCATAGAGGTGAACTTCTTCACAGAACTTACAGACGATAAAGATATATACAAGACCATCTTGTCCACTATTGTACCAATGTAGGAATGTTACCTAATGTTTCTAATATTTTAGGTAAAATTTTCAATGGTGCCTAAGTGACAGAGGAATCTAAGTCTTATTAATTTTCAATGAGACTTAGGCTCCTAGAGCAAAGTCCCTCAAGCAGTTTTGAAAATTTTACCCTTTGTTCTTTTAGATGTCACATGCAAAGGAACTTCAACCATTTCTCTTGGGAAACAATTCCAGTACCTGATGTGTCTTAATGTCATTACATTTTTCCTGCCACTATTCCCAGGATAGTCCTTTTTATATCCTACATAATTCATCTTCATCCTTAGTGTTTACCTCCTACTAATATTTGAACAACAGTGGGATAGGATTATTTAAACAAAAAATACTTCCTAATGCTTCAGCAAGTGCCTTTGATGATTACATGAACAATTATAAATAACTGAACTTATTAAAAAAATAAACAGGTAAAAAAAAAGATGAAATACCACATAATAGAAAATATGGATGTTAATTAAAAGTCTTGCTTGCAGAATCTACAAGTAACTCTAATCACCACATATAAATTTTGCAACTTGACTGTTTAAAAATTGAAGGTTCAAGTGAATTTAATAAGCATAAAGAGACAAACTATGAAGTTATGTTTTTTACAAAAATCACCAATACATTTTGACCCACATCACATTGAAAGGGTAGTAAACAGAATCACCACCAACGTAATATCATAACAAAACAAACTTGGATTCACCAGACTTGAAATGGTATATTACAATAATAATATATTATATATAAATATCATATAAAATAGTACATTACTAGGACGACTATAGTAAAAGTTTTGTAAATTAGAGTGGATTTGGCATGCTTTGCAGATACTAAGCCAATAAGATATAATAAAAATGTTAAGATATGAAAAAGATCATCATGCACGTGATATACCTCTTGAAGAAAATCTTCCAGAAGTCTGTTAAACTTGTCTGCCAGCTCATCTATTAATTGACTTCTTGCAATGTCAACTCTGTTAAAGATTGTGAATTCTTCATTACAGAGTGCATGGTATGTTTTAGAACATGCTTCTAAAACATCTGTATCCGTGTGCTTCTCTACAATATCCCGGATCTGTCGCAATAAGGCATCCAAATGCTACAAAAGTAAAAACAAAGTTCCAATTATATTCTAGTTATGAAAGCAAAAATTTTTAGATTGTCGTATTGAACATAAGAACACTATTTTACAAAACTGCCAATTCTCTAAGGAAAGCGAGAGTAGCAATACAGTACAATACAAAGAAAAAAAATTGGGGGTCAGTGAAGATTACAAATTTAACACACATACCAAAATTTACATTTTTAAATACAAAACAAAAAAATTTAGATACTAGTTGAATTAATGGTGATGGCTGCACAATATACAGAACAACATTTATTTCCCACTCTCAAATACTTGTATTTGCACATAATGGTCACCAAAAACACTTTTCAGTTGTGTTGTAATTAAATATATGATACATAGGCAATATTGTGGTAATATCTAGTCATCAAAAGCAAAATGGAAAAAGCTTTTAAGAGCAACTCCTGTATTTACAAACACATATCAAGTATATTTTCTCTACATCATTGCAGGGAGAAACTGTTAATATCTCACCTCTCAAATTGTAATATTATAAACAACCGTACTAACAATAAAAAGTTTACAACTATGTAGCTCAACTGACACTTCTCAAATGCAAGTTTTATGTTTTACTAGTTTTCGTACTTACAAAAGTAAGAACCTAAATTATACTAGCCACAACTAAGATTAGTAAAAGCTTCTCCCCCCAAATGATGTACCTGTTCTGTAATGTAATAACCTCGATAACCCAGAATTGGGATGCTCTTACATGACAATCACCTGTCTAGAAAAACTCTCCTCTACTGACATTGGCCAAGAAATCTTTCAAAAACAAAGTTAGGCTCTAACACTAAGGCCAGGTCTATATGAGGGGGAGGAGAGAGAGAGAGAGAGTTGTCTAAGATATGCTATCTTAGGTCAACTTACCTCGGCGTCTTCACAGTGGCAAGTTGACCGTTCCCCCGTCGACTCCGCTTCCACCTCTCGCGGCAGTGGAGTTCCGGAGTCGATGGGGAGAGCGCTCGGGGATCAATTTATCGCGTCTAGACTAGACGTGATAAACTGATCCCCAACAGATCGATCACTACCCACCGATCCAGCAGGTAATGTAGACCTGGCCTGACCTAAGACAAATAGCCAGCGGAGACCATGAAGCTCAGGCCTTTTCTTCACTGGTGTAGATACACCACAGCAAACAGCATTTACACAAGCGTTTTTCACCAGCGTAGCAGTGCTGATGTCTGAAATCTCAGTGAGGACATGGTCTCAGTTCAGTTTTTTCCCCGCTTTAATTTCATTTTATGTTATCTTACCTTTTCTAATCGTCCTGTTGTATAGATTTCCAAGTCAAAATACTGGGGCAGCTGCAACAAGTTGGTTACTTTCTCTGCATCTACAGAATACTGTCAAATTAACAAAAATAATTAAGGCCTACAGGATTTTTGGTTTTGGGTTCTTACAATAATAATCTTAGCTATAAATACCCAGCTATTTATTACAAACACATGATCAAAACAAGTATTCAAAATATTGTAGTTTCTAATGACATACAGGATATTGTGAGACATATACTATTTGCCTAACATTTTGACAACACACAACCACTACCTTCAAAACAGAATTAAACTTACTTTTGCTAATAACTGAGGAAGTGCCACTGCAAAAAGCTCTGTAATTCTTGTCCTGTCATCCAGCTGTGTTTTCTTCTCTTTTGCTGTCAGCACCTACATTTATTGATGTAAGGAAGTTTTTATAACTAAAAACTGACTTTTTGGGACTAAAATATTTCATACTCTTTTTAATCAGTACAGTCAAAAAATCAGGGCTATAAAAGACCTGAATACTAAATAACAGAAAAAACAATAAGGCAGAATTTGACAGAATTTCTCTCTCAACAATATATCTTTCAATTCTTATAAGTCCTACCCTTTTCCCTGTTCCTCTTCCCACAGGCGGATGGCATTCTGCTGCTTGTCGAATTGTACACAGCATTATTTCAATCAGTGCACTTTCCTGTCTATCAGTTAAAGCTGAAATTAAAAAGAAAACATCATAATTGCAACTTGTCACTTTAAATATATACACACACACATATATATAAGTAAGTTCCATAGCACCGGATTTCTCAGACATCAAGCAACAAGGTTTTTACTTCGAAGTTTGTAAGCAAAGGGCTTATGACTGTGCGGTGCAAAGAGTCCTCAACTCTTATTGATATGAAGAGAAACTGAAGATGTTCAGCGCCTCACCAGGTCAGACAGAAAATATATAAAGTGGGGGGAATGAGGCAACAGTCACGTGATCTGTGTTGTAAATTTGGTATGCTGTTTTTGATGTTGTAGTATAAATAAGGCTATACTTCTGTCAGAGCAGTGGCCGATTTTGTAGTTTTCCTATTTCCTCTCTCTCCAAATTCTATTATTTTTAGAATTTAATTTTTTTGCATGTGGGTATGTAGATGTGACAGTAAACAGAACGTTAGAGTTATTCACCTATAACTGGAATTCTACAAGATGACCTCTTCGCGTTCAGAGTCTTGGGATGAGCTGGCAGTGCAGCTTGGACCTGTGGAACATTCTGACAGCAGCAGCCATTGGGGCACCCTCACACTCCCTGCCTCTCCTTCCCTTGCAGCTCCAAATGTTCAGAGAGTAGGGCTATAAAAGGTGACAAGGTGTACTGGTTGTCTCGGTTCTTTCTACTGCATTCTTAGGTTCAAAGTTGAAATGAGAATTCCCAGGAAGAGAGGAAGGTAGGCAGGCAGTGTGAATGTGCAGAGTCCATCATGAGAACCTACGATTACAGGTGAGTATCCTTCATTTCTTCTTCAAGTGACCTCTGCATATTTGCATTCTTGGGAGTCTGGCAAACAGTACTCCTCCCTCCAGATAGTGTGCAAGGATCCCTAGTTAAACAGACACTGTAATTCTGCTTCACCAAACTGTGCATCTTACATAGATACCGGTTCTAAGAAATAATGTTTTGTGAAAGTAGGAATAAAGCTCCAAGTAGCAGCTCAACAGATTTTTCATCTGGAATATATCTAAGGCCGGACATGGAACTGTCCTTTACTGTAATAAAGTGTGCTCTAAGCCCTTATGGAAGAGTAATAGATGTGTGTTTATAACTTTCTTCAATACAGAGTCTAAGACCATTTAGAAAGACATTAAAATGCAACAGCCTTTCTTTCTCCAGAAAAGAGAGACAGTTTAGGTGATTTCCTGTATTCCTGAGATCTAATCAAATAGAAAGCTAATGCTATCATAGCATCCAAGGCATGCAGCTTATTTCTCCTGAACGAGTGAGGTCTAGGAAAAAATACCAGTAAGTTAACAAACTGGTTAAGATGAAATTCTGTTACCACCAGGAAACATTTTGGGTGTGGAAGAAGCATCACTTTATCGTTGTGAAATACCATAAGAAGGCATGGGAGGGTGTCAGAGAGACAAGGTGGATGAGGTATTATCTTTTATTAGACCAACTTTTGTCAGTGAAAGAGAGAAGCTTTCAAGATACGTACAGCTCTGAAGGAGAGCTCTGTGTAGCTCAAAAGCTTCTCTTTCACCCACAATCTAGCCAGCTTTCTATCCACCTAATAGTCCATTCATCCAGCCCATACTATTTTAACTTGCTGGCAAGATTACTGTGGGAGACCATTTCGAAAGCTTTGTAAAATCAAGAAATAACAAAACACGTCGACTGCTTTCCTCTCATCCACAGAGCCAGTTATCTCATCACAGAAAGCAATTAGGTTAGTCAGGCATGACTTGCCCTTGGTGAATCCATGCTGACTGCTCCTGATCACTTTCCTCTCCTCCGAGTGCTTCAAAACTGATTCCTTGAGGACCTGCTCCATGATTTTTCCAGGGACTGAGGTGAGGCTGACTGGCCTGTAGTTTTCCAGATCCTCCTCCTTCCCATTTTTTAAAAGATGGGCACTTCATGAGCCTTCTTCCAGAACCTCGCCCAATCATCATGAGTTTTCAAAAATGGCCAATGGCTCTGCAATCACATCCGCCAATTCCTTTAGCACCTCGGATGCAGTGCATCCGTCCCCATGGACTTGTGCTCATCCACCTTTTCTAAATAGTCCTGAACCACTTCTTTCTCCACAGAGGGCTGGTTACCTCCCTCCAGCCGTCTGTGGACAAAGTCTGGGAGCTGACCTTGTTCGCGAAAACAGAGGCGAAAAAAAAGCACTGAGTTTTGTGCACATCCTCTGTCACTAGGTTGCATCCCCCGTACAGTAAGGGGCCCACAAATTCCCTGACCTTCTTCGTGTTGCTAACATACCTGTAGAAACCCTTCTTGTAACTCTTAACATCCCTTGCTAGCTGCAACTCCCAGTGTGATTTGGCCTTCCTGATTTCACTCTTGCATGCCTAAGCAATATTTTTATACTTCTCCCTGGTCATCTGTCCAGTCTTCCACTTCTTGTAAGTTTCTTTTTTGTGTTTAAGATCAGCAAGGATTTCACTGTTAAGCCAAGCTGGTCGCCTCCCATATTTACTATTCTTTCTACACATCGGGATGGTTTGTTCCTGCAACTGCAATAAAGATTCTTTAAAATACAGCCAGCTCTCCTGGACTCCTTTCCCCTTCACGTTATTCTCACAGGGGGGATCCTACCCATCAGTTCCCTGAGGGAGTCAAAGTCTGCTTTTCTGAAGTCAAGGGTCAATATTCTGCTGCTCTCCTTTCTACCTTGAGTCAGGATCCTGAACTTGACCATCTCATGATCACTGCCTCCCAGGTTCCCATCCACTTTTGTAGTAGCAGTCTGTTCTACACGTTCATGAATTTAGAGCTCTCTTCTGAAGGAGAGGAAGATGACAAACCCAGGATGTCATCTGGTGAATTTTGTACATCCAGATCCGTATCTACATCCAGAAATTTGATAGGCCCTTCTAGATCTTCAGATTGCTTGTCTGGGACAAGTAAAGAAACTTGTTCATTTGGTGCTGGCAGGAATGAGGGAACCATACAGGACAGTTCCAGTACAGGAGACTTCCGCTGACCCCTTTCAGGAAAAAGCTTCCTTTGCACCTGACTTTTCTCAGCCCTTTTACATTCAGGTCAACACTTACAGAAAGATGAGTATCACCATATTGCCCATGGAAGTAATACAAACAAATAATCATTGTATATCCAGTAGCAACCAAAAGCTCTGAGGAAACATCAAGTTCTATACTAGGCTTACAATGAGGTTCTGAGCATGAGAACAATAGTGTTTGGGGTCCATGATACAAGCTTGGTCCTTCACTGTGCCAAGGATGGACCTTATAGTACCACTTTTGCACTTCAGTATGGAACTGGAAGTCTCAGGTCCTTAGTCACATGTTCTCAAGGACTGGCTCTTTTTACAGAAGAAGATACCAACAAAACCAGGTGTTTATGCTGAATCAGACCCAGCTTTTGCAGATTCACAGTGAATAGCAACTTAGGTAAGGTTCTAGTCACAGACTGACATCTGTGCTAGGACTTTGCTGGTCTTTTCAACTCTTCCGGTGTCAGAGTTCAGGCTACTTTCCCAGCACCTAAATTTCCCTATGTTTTCTAACTGGAAGATTTAGCTGCTTATGCTTCCTATAATAGCACTGCTTGGAAGCATTTTTGATGTTCCTTTTTGGCCCTTGTGAAGCTGCTGCATATGGAGCAAAAAGCAGCACAGGATCTCTCCTGCTGTCTACTCAAACAATTCATATGTGCATTTAAAACAGGGAAAACAGCAGGGCAAGAAGTTTACCCTCTTCAAACCTAGCTCTACTGTCTTTGGTTCTTACATATTAGAAATCAAGGACCTACACCATTTTTATCAAAACACAATAAAAGGAATTATGGAAAATAAAGAACATCCAACTAAAATACGAAGGTTCCAGTACAGAGAGATTCATTTTGATGGATCCATGTCCAAGGACTTTGAGAAAAGTTCCTGGTGGCTATGGTTAGAAGGAACTGAGGCAGTGAACGCACTACACTGCCTATTTTACTCCCACCCTCCGCATGTTCAAAGCGGAAAGGAGAGGGAAAGGGGTCACAAGAGCATTCTAACAGACAATGTTATTGATAGGTTCTACTGGTCCAAGACAAATTTTCAGCCTATCCCAAGAGTGTGAATGTGCAGAGGCCACTCCAAGAATCTGGGCTTTTTGGAAAGCCCAAAGCAATTAGTCTCCTAATTAGAGCTTGTGTTTATCATAAACGTGCTACAAATTCTGTGATTTTTGGTTTTTGAAAAAAACGTAGAACAGGTTTAAAGAAGAATCTACACCACACTGATCCACCTACTTCTTTCACAGAGGCTGAAGAAAGAAAATATCCTTATTTTTTGACTTTTGAGCACTGCTTTTGGGGGATAAACAGCAGGCACCCGAATGGCAGTTTTAAACTTCTAGTTAAATTCATTTAACAACCCAACCCCTTTGAAATATCTATGACTTAACATTACACTATTTTTGTGAGAGAGAGTTGTGTATGCACCTGAAGGCAAAGTTCAGACTTCAGCATTTGAAAATATAGAGGTATAGATACAAATTACTGTCCAGCACACTAATTTAACGGGCTTGCAAATAACATCTTCAATCTTAAATTGGAAAGTTTACTATTCCTGCAAGAGAATTTAATCGCTGGCAGTGGTGGTCACAGAATTTATTACTACAAAAGAACAGTGTCAATGGGAACAGTAGACTTACAAGCTTCAAAAGGTTAAAAGTAGAGCTGTCAATTAATCGTAGTTAACTCACAGGATTAACCAAAAAAATTTAATTGCACTGCTAAAAAATGCCCATTAAAATTAATTACATATTTTGGATATTTTCCTACATTTTCAAATACATCAATTTCAATTATAACACAGAATACAAAGTATACAGTGCTTACTTTATATTATTATTTACAAATATTTGCACTGTAAAAATGATAAAATAAATAGGGTTTTTCAATTCACCTCATATAAATACTGTAGAGCAACCTCTATCATGGAAGCGCAACTTACAAATGTAGGGGTTTTTTTGTTACATAACTGCACTCAAAATAAAACAATGTAGAACTTCAGAGCCTACAAGTCCACTGAATCCTGCTTCTTGTTCAGACAATCGCTAAGAGAAAACAAGTTTGTTTACGTTTACAGGAGATAATGATGCTCACGTCTTCATTACATAACCTGAAAGTGAGAACAGGCATTCGCATGGCACTGTTGTAGCTGGCGTTGCAAGATATTTATGTCCCACATGAGCTAAAGATTCATATGCTTCTTATGCCTTGGCCACAGTTCCAGAGGACAGCAAGTTCAATAGCTATCTTTAGAAATTTCACATTAGTATCTTCTTTGTATTTGTCAAATTTGCAGTGAAAGTGTTTTTAAAATGAACATATACTGGGTCATCATCCAAGACTGCTATAACAGGAAACATATGGCAGAATGTGAGTGAAACAGAGCAGGAGACATACAATTCACCCCCAAGGAATTCAGTCACAAATTTAATTAATACTTTTTTTTTTTTAAACAAGCATCATCAGCATGGAAGCATGTCCCCTGAAACAATGGTTGAAGGATGAAGAGGCATATGAATTTTCAGTGCATCTAGCATGTAAATATCTTGCAATGTCAGCTACACAAGTGCCATACAAACACCTGTTCTCAATGTCAGGTGACAGTGTAATTAAGAAGTCGACAGCATTATCTCCCGTAAATGCAAACAAACTTGTTTCTATAAGTGATTGGCTGAACAAGAAGTAGGACTGAGTGGACTTGTAGGCTCTAAAGTTTTACATTGTTTTGTTTGAATGCAGGGATTTTTTTGTACATAATTCTATATTTGTAAGTTCAACTTCATGATAAAGAGATTACAGAGCAGCACTTTAATTAGGTGAATTAAAAATACTGTTTCTTTAATTTTTTCACTGCAAATATCTGTCAAAAAGAAATGTAAAGTAAGCACTGTACATTTTGTATTCTGTGTTGTAACTGAAATCGATATATTTGAAAATGTAGAACACATCCAAAAATATTTAAATAAATTGTATTCTATTTTTGTTTAACAGTAAGATTATGTTTTTAATCACTTGACAGCCCTAGTTAAAAGTTATATAAATAAAGGCTCCTCACATTGGCTGTAATTTTAACCATCATGTACTAACTCCATTGTGACTACAATTAGTCAAATCATTAGTGATGCAGTCCGGGCAGTCCATATCAACCTGAAGTCATTTACATTCTGCTTAAATTTTCTAGAAGTTTGGGTGAGTTAGTTTCAGTATCTCAACTATATCAAATACTGAAAAATGAACAATATATCTATTTGGAAAATAAGATATAATGCAATCTCTTACGCTCCTCTCCATTGAGCGGCTCCTCCAACAGAAGACTATTCATACATTCCCAGTCCTTCAAGAGTTCTGTTGCACAGTCCCACATGCTGTCCACAAGATAAGCAGCATGCTCATGTAACTAAAAAGAATACAATTATTATATTCCTCAACCAATGAAAAAGATAGTTATAAAAGTGGCTACAATGTAGTTGGCTGCTCTTGCTCCCTTTTGCCTTCAGCATGGTTTCTGACTCCAAAGAAAAAAAAGATTTTTAACTTTGTGGCACATTAATCCAGGGAGATCGACACTATTAGACCAAATATGAAATAGTGATTTTAAAAATAAAAACATTCTTCTTAACTTCCTCTTTGGTTTATATTTTAACATTTTCAATTTGCTGAGTCACTAAAAGTTATTTGGACAGAATTTGAAGCAGCAGAAACCAAACACTGTGACTTGTCTGAAACCAAACCTAACATGTGAGAAGACTGTGCCTAATTTTCCCAACTAACAGGTCTGATTCTGTAAAACTTTGAGCACTCTTACCTCCCATTCATACAGGAGACATTCAACAGCTACCAAGGCCCAAACTTCTATGCCCTTCATTTTCTTAGTACTCTTACTTCTGGAGGAATTCTGCACCACTGCGCATATGCAGAATTTATGTCCCCTGCAGATTTCTTTGCTTTCCAACAGAAAAATGACTGACAGTGAAGCAAAAGGAAGCCACAAGAGCAGTCATGCGACCCTCTCCAGCAGTATGTTTGGGATGCCCTGGGCAGCTGGTAGAGAGATAAATTACTGTGGGGAAGGAGGCAGGACTGGGGAAGACCCAGTTGGTGGCTACTACTCTGCACCAGGCTCAGCTGCTAGTCACAATGATCTCCCATCTCGATGTAGCCATTGGCCTGTGCTCCCCAATGCTATGCAAGAACCTCCATATTTGACAAATAAAAATTGCAGAATTTAAAATATTGTGTGCAGAATTTTAATATTTTTGGAGCAGAATGTCCTCAGGAGTAATTTTTATATATATCCTGTATATTCCACAAATCATATGGCTTTAAGTGACTGGCTGTCTAATCCATTAAATGGGTTCCTGTACTCTGCAGATCTTCAGTGATATTCTTTATAGTGTAGCATAAAATCTAAAGTTTCCCAGAGTAACCATGTAAAACAGGAAACCAGTATGGACATGTAGTACTAGAAAGCAGGAAAGAATGGAGCTCTCTCTTAGCCAAAGTGATAAAATGGATAATGTAAAACTTAACTTACTTCACTTTCCAAAAAGAAAAACACCAAAGTCTTCACAAGGTTAGCATTTGGACCTTGTCTCCCCCTTCTTTTAAGTAATCCATCATCTTCAGGCTCTCTGCGACTGAAAAGCCTACAGAAATATAATATTTTTAATATAACGAAATATTTTGTCTTTGAAGGAAATAATGCTATACTGAAACAGACTAAAGGTATTAATATCCTGCTTCCAACAGTAACCAATGCTGAATATTTCAAAGGAAGATGTAAATGCACCTATGTATGCAATCCTGTACTCCGGAAGCATATTTCTTGACACCAGCAGATGAACATTTATCCTCTGAAGCAAAAGGAATCATCATTCTTAATTTTATCCTACATAACTGAAGTTCAGGTGCTCTTATTCATATATATAGATATATAGATATATTTTAAAAACTAAACCAAGCCATTTAACTAAATTATCCTGCAGCAGTGAATGTTCAAGTTTTATGTTAAGTACTGTATCTTTTTATCAGTTCTTTTTATTAATGTGAAAAGGAAAAATGCAATAAACAGAACAACACTGTCACAGTTTAGAGATACAAATGAACCTCTGTAGGCAATACTACAATGTAAACTTAATATTGTTATAATCGGTTTATATCAAGACACAGATATTACTACAAGACTGATGCAGACTACTGTGTAATGTGCATGTTTTACTTGTGGATCTAGATTATTTTGAAGGGGGATGAGTGGATTGAATGAGCTGTCTTTAAAACAGTTTTAAAACTGCCTTTTGATTTCACAGTGTGCTTCAGTTGGATGCTACAGCAATCACAAAAGCTAAGAGGAATGGAAGGATCAGTGTTGCTAATGTCTATTCCACAATAGGTGTGCGTGCTCACCACATGCATTGGTGGCGGAAGTTTTTCCCCTAGCAGTACCCACAGGGGAGCTCCCTAGTGACCACTGGAGTGGTGCCTCCATGGCACGCTATAAGAGATGCTACATTCTCCCCCACCACGCTCAATTCCTTCTTCCCAGACCACTTGACAGAGGAAGGAGGGTGGGATGTAGAACAGACATGAGCAACTCATCTGAAAGAACACCAGTTTTGGAAAATGTAGCTGTCTTTTCTTCGAGTGATTGTTCATATATATTCCAGAATAGGTGATTCCGAGCTATATCTGTTGGAGGTGGGTAGGAGTTCACAAACTCTCAGGATGGAGCAGGGCCCTGCCGAACCCGGCATCCTGCCTGATCTAGGAGATGATCGCATAACACGAGGTGAATGTGTGAACTGAAGACCATGGGGCAGACCTGCAAATGTCCTGAATGGGGACATGGGCCAAAAAAGCAGCCAACAAGTCCTGCGCCCTAGTCGAGCCCTCACAATTGGCGGGGAGATGCCCACCAAGTCATAACATAACATAGCCACTGAGTGGAAATCGGCCAACCATTCATGTGTTCGACCGAGATGAACAGCTGCGAGAATTTTCTGAATGGCTTAGTTTGCTCCAGGTAAAAAGCCACAGCCCACCTGACATCCAGCATGTGGCGGCAACACTCCTCACTGGATGCATGGCATTTGGGGCAGAGGACCAGCAGGAAAAAGTGGTGTCTCATGAGGTAAGCAGAGACCACCTTCGGGAGGAAGGAAGGATGGGGGCATAGCTGGACATTATCCTTATGGAATACTGTGTAGGGGAGCTCGGAGGTCAGGGTCCTGAGCTCTGCCCAGTCGATGTGATCGCCACCAGGAAGGCAACCTTCCACGTGAGGTGTAACCAGGAGTGTGTAGCTAGCGGCTCAAACAGGGTGCCCATGAGGCAGACCAACACCAGGGGTCCCACTGTGGGACTGAGGGCCTAACGTATGGGAAGAGACAATCCAAACCCTTAAGGAATTGGCCAGACATAACATCGGAGAACATCCTGTGGCCCTGCACCGGCAAGCTGATATGGCCACCAAGTGCACCTTGATGGACGAGGGCATCAGGCCCTGGGTTCTAAGGTGAAGGAGGCAGTCCAAAATTAGCTGGATTGGTGCAGACACGGGGGAAACGTCCCACTCATCTGCTCATCGGGAAAACCGAGATCACTTTGCCAAGTAGGCTTGAGGTGTGGAGGATCGCCTGCTTTCCAAGAGGATGTGCAGAACTCCTTTCGAATATGTCCTTTCCTCCCAGGCCTAACCGTTGAGCAGCCACGCTGTTAGGTGCAGTGCTGCTAGGCTGGGGTGGAGGAGGCAGCCCCGGTCCTGGGAAATTAGGTCCAAGTGGAACAACAACAGCCACCGTGGGGGGGAGGGGGAGTGACCACCAGGCTCATGAGGGGGGGTCCTGTACCAATGGTGCCTGGGCCATGCCAGGGCAATCACGACGACACGGGCCCTATCTGTCTATCTTTTCCAGGATCTTGCCTATCAGCAGGAACAAGGGGAAGGCACAGAGGAACCAGGCCAACCGGGACAGGAGAAAGGCATCTGAGATAGTGCCCCCCTCCTCCTCCTCCCATCTGGGGCAGAAGCGAGGACAGTGACGGTTCTGCTGAGTTGAGAACAGGTCCACCTGGGGAGTTCCCCACTCTCAGAAATATCTCTGCACCACCTCTGGGTGAAGAGAACACTCAGGCTAAGAGAAGTCCCTCCTCAAGCAATCTGCCCACGAGTTCCGGGCTTGTAGGCAAATGTTGTGAGCTATACAAAAGTCCCACAGCCCGAGGGCTTCCTGGCAGAGGATCGGGCCCTGCCTTGCCAGATGATGTAAAACATCAAGGCCCTATTGTACATGAGAACCCTGATCACCCGGCTCTCCAGGTGCGAGCGGAAGGCCACCACCTGTACGGCCCTGAGCTCCCCGATCAAAGACCCTTGGTCTGAATGTTCCCCACATGGGCTCCCCACCCCAGGTCTGATGCATCGGACAAAAGTTCCAGCGACGGGGCCCTTCCTCTGAATGGGACCCTGTGGAGAATGTTCCCCAGAGAGGGCCACCATCGTAGTGGGGCAATCACCAGTTCGGGTACCATGAGGATCTGGTCCATCCTGTCCTTGGCCTGGGAGAATGCCGAGACCAACCAAAGCTGGAGAGGCCTCATTCTGAGTCTGGTCTGATGGACCACATACAGGTACTGCTAGGGGAAAAACCTTCCGGCACTGGTGCACATGGTGAGTACACACCTATAGTGGAATACACATGAGCAATCACTCGAAGAAGATTTCATGAACTCCAATTGTTGGTAATTATTTTTCCTTACTTCTTTATGAAATTGCCTCTACAGATCCCATCCCCCATTCAGAAGACAAGGAAGCAATGAAAACAGCATCAAGATAAAAGAAGAAAAGTATTCCAATTGGAGAATGAAGCGTTGCTCTTTACTTTTCTGAAACAGGCATCTGATCAGTCTCTGAGTAAAACAACAATGCTTTGCAAAGGCATGCTTTTTTAAACTGATCTAATCTAGCCTCTGAGCATGTTTGGGAAAAGCCCACAGATAAATCAAAAACATGGAGACCTGGGAGACGGGTCAGAATTTGCGGGGAGGATGGGCTGTTATAGCAGGCATAAAGGCGAGAAAAGACAGTATTGGGGGGTTGGGAGGGTGAATCAAATCAGTATCTTAGATGTCGGTATACTAATTTAAGAAGTATGGGGAATAAGCAGGATGAACTCGAAATGCTAGTAAACAAACACAACTATGACACAGTTGGCATCACAGAGACATGGTGAGAATATCCATGACTGGAATATTGGTATAGATGGGTACAGTTTGCTCAGAAAGGACAGGCAGGGAAAAAAGGGAAGAAATGTTGCCTTATATATTAAAAACAGACAGTTGCACTGAGGTTGAGATGGAAATAGTTCATGATTCTAAGGAATGGTAGGAGGGAGAACAGAAAAATAAAGATAATGGATTTTAAGAAGGCAGACTTTAGCAAACTCAAGGAGTTGGTAGGTAAGATTCCACTGCAAGTCTAAGGGGTAAAACAATTGAAGACAGCTGGCAGTTTTTTCAAAGAGACATTGTTAAGGGCACAAGAGTAAACTATCCCATTATGTAAGAAATATAGGAAGTATGACAAGAGACCACCCTGGCTTACCCAGGAGATCATAAAATGATCTAAAAATAAAGTCCTACAAAACGTGAAAACTAGGTTTAATTATAAAAGTTGAAAACAAACAACACATGTATGTAGGGACAAAATTAGAAAGTCTAAGGCACAAAACGAGATCAAACTAGCTACAGATAAAGGGTAACAAGAAAATATTCTACAAATACATTAGAAGTAAGAGAAAGACAAAGGATAGGGTAGGCCCATTACTCAAAAGGGTGGAAGGGAGAGAAGTGCTTTGGAGGACAGGATTAAAATTCAAAATGATCTGGACAAATTGGAGAAATGGTCTGAAGTAAATAGGATGAAATTCAACACGCCAAATGCAAGGTACTCCCCTTATGAAAGAACAATCAACTGCACACACACAAAATGGGAAATGACTGCCTAGGAAGGAGTACTGGGAAAGGGATCTGGGGGTCATTGTGGATCATAAGTGAAATATCAGTTAACAGTGTAACACTGTTTCAAAAGAAAGTGAACATCATTCTGGGATGTATTAGCAGGAATGTTGTAGGACAGACAGGAGAAGTAATTCTTCTACTCTACTCTATGATGATTAGGCCTCAATTAGCCTATTATGTCCAGTTCTGGGCACATTTCAGGAAAGATGGGGACAAAGTGGATAAGGTCCAAAGAAGAGCAACAAAAATTATTAAAGATCTAGAAAACGTGACCTATGAGAGATGATTGAAAAAACTGGTTTGTTTAGTCTGGAAAAGAGAAGACTGAGAGGGGCATGATAACAGTTTTCAAGTACATAAGAGGTTGACACAGGGAGGAGGTAGAAGAATTGTTGTTCTTAACCTCTGAGGATAAGACAAGAAGCAATGGGCTTAAATTGCAGCAAGGACAGTTTAAGATGGATATTAAGAAAAACTTTTTGTCAGGGTGGTTAATCACCAGAATGAATTGCCTGGAGAGGTTGTGGAATCTCCATCACTGGACATTTTTAAGAGCAGGTTAGACAAACATCTGTCAGGGATGGTCTAGATCACGTGTGGGCAAACTACGGCCTGCAGGCCCTTCCTGACCGGCCCCTAAGCTCCCGGCTAGGGAGGCTGCTCCAGCCCCTCCTCTGCTGTCTCCCCACCTCCCCCACAGCTTCAGAATGCCACATGGGCAGTGCTCTGGCCCGCCACTACAGCTGGGCAGTTAGGGCAGGGAGTCTCAGGAGGGGTGGCCAAGAGACAAGGAGCAAAGGGGCTTAGATGGAAGGTGTGGTCAGGGGTGGTGGTGGTCTTGGGAGGGGGTGGTCATGGTACAGAGAGCAGGGGAGGTTGGATGGGTTGAGGGTTCTGAGGGGGGTGGGAAGTGGGAGGGAGTCGGACAGCGGTCGGGGCCAGGCTTCCCTACCCTACCCGGCTCTCCATACATTTTTTAACCTCCATGTGGCCCTTGCACCAAAAAGTTTGGCCCAAGCGCCACATCATGCCTGGTCTAGATAATACTGAATCCTGCCATGAGTGAAGGGGACTGGACGAGATGACCTCTTGAGGTCCCTTCCATTTCTATGATTCGAGCTCCAAGAAGCACCTTTGTAAGTCTCAGGAATTGATATAGCTGACCTTCCATTAGTGCCATGCAGAATTTAGGCCTTAAATCCCAGAAAAGCTTAAGCAAATGCTTAACTAAGCATTTGAGTTCTCCAATCTTGAACACTTATTTCAGTGGAACTCACCAAGTGTTTTAAGTCTATAGGACTTAATGTCACTGATAATCCACATAGATCATAGTAGTCTTGCATAACAAGATGATCCATTTTTATAATCCCTTGTAAATGGCCTACGTTTCTTAAAGAATGTAGGAGTCTTACAAAAGGACTTTGCACTATTCCAAGTAGTTATTTATTATTTGTAATATCATAATATTGCCTAAGAGCCCCAATCATGCCCCATGACCCCACTGTGCTAGGAGACAGTTCCTACCCCAAGGACCTTACAATCTCAGTAGCTATGTAATAGTTACACAGTAACAGTTTGATAAATAAAAGGACTGAGAACCTTTTTATATCCAGCTTATACAATCTGCCATTGTCAGGAGATTAGCTGAAGCAAAGGCCATTAGAAATACACACTACAGAGAAACAGCATTATCGCAAAAGGGTAAGGACCAAATTCAAATCCCATAAACTTGCAGATTTACCAAATTGGTAGATACAGATTTATCAGACTCTTAATGAATTCTTTTAATAAAAGATGAGGAGAAAAATGGAAGCTTACAGGAGCAAGCTAAACCACAATAGCTGTTAGATGTACAAAGAGAGCAGAGAATCCAAAATAATCTGTATCAGTCATGTAAGAGAAAGTAATACCAATATACATCCTAGTCCATTCCTTAAAACATCTCCACTTCTAAGTGTAATATATGCGACATTTTACATGGCATTCATGAGATCAGGGTGTATTCTTCACATAATTTAGCTAGGATGACTATATATTAAGCAAGAAAACTACAAGCTACTTATACAAGTGCACATTTTATGTACATGCTACATTACACAGAAAAGGTATTTTAAAAATTCTCAAACATTCCACGAGACAGGTTTACAACTTGTAGGGTCTTGCCAGACTATGTAAAGTTTCCGGATTCTCAAATACTGTAATAGCCAGCCCGAGGACTAATTCTTCTATATGAGCCTGAGTTGTGACTATTTTGTTTTAAATGTAGATCTCACTTCAAGTTCTCCATGCCTTTGTCACTTACTGTCTGAACTGTTATATACAGTGGTCCCACATTTTAAAACAAAAATATTTTAACATCTACTTCCTTATTTAGCTCTTTTCCTGGCTAGAAGATAAATAATATCCATATTAGTGCTTTTTTAAATAGTCCATACAACAAAAAGGTAATTAATTAACTTTAAGTATATTGCCCCTCACTTTTTATAAAGAAACTCCCCTGCAGCTACTGCTACTGGCCGGTGAGCTGAGTAAACCAGATGATAGACATTTTCACAGTCTTCTGCAGTAAGAACTTCTTCACTACTCCTAGGAACAGAAAGGAAAAAAAATTACACAGACAAAAAAATGTAAGTCTATCATTATACAGGAGAAAAGGGAGGAGTCAAAAGAAAGCCTTGTCTTCAAAATACCCTCGATCAGTTAAAAAAAACAACCCACCACCACTACCCTTCTACATGGAGGAAACAGCACTGCTAAAATATCAGACTAATTTATTGGGCAACCCTTTGCTTTGCCTACATGTGCCATGCTTTTTAAATCAACAGGGTACTGAAACTATTACTTCAGAAACAAAATCAAGTCAAGCCAGTCTCCAGTTATATACTTTATAGCAAGCTAGTTTTGCTTCCTGCCATCACATTTTGTTATGGATAAGAAAGTTTAGGTACTAGGGTTAAGATTCTCAACTCATTCTAGGGGACTCATATCTTCCATAAAATTAATCAAGATTGTTTTTAAATGGCCTATAATAATGGTTAACCTCACCCTAAAATTTTAGGGTCATGTATCCATTTCACCAATAGTACCTGGTACAGAAAAAGACCTTAATCTGAAACTATACTAGTCCTAACCAGAGAATCTCTTTGAAATAAACTGTCTACTGATTGTCAGAAAGTTTCTCAAGATATAATGTTCTGTTTTTAAAATAGCACTCAACAAAGTTATATTACACGGGTGGGGGAAGGGCTAGCTCAGTGGTTTGAGCATTGGCCTGCTAAACCTACGGTTGTGAGTTCAGTCCTTGAGGGGGCCTTTCAGGGATATGGGGCAAAAATCTGTTTGATGATTTAATTGGTGATTGGTCCTGCTTTGAAGAGGGGGTTGGATTAGATGATCTCCTGCAGTCCCTTCCAACTCTGATATTCTATGATTGTCTAAAACATATCCAAGACATATTACATTGTGACCAGAATCAGCTTAGTTCAAGTATTGCCTCCAATCAGACACATCCTACTTGCAGTGTATGTTTTTAGTTCAGCTCTATTATGAAAACTTCAAACTGAAATGAGTGTCATAATATTTCTAGCATTTAAATGTGTAAACTGGGTAAAGGTTGGGATGATATCCTGGCTGGAAATATCAATGCTGATCATTTCTAGAATACATCATTGTGCTAGTGAAAGATGGACAAACTTCTCTCAGACTCTGTCTTGAGGTGTCTGACTCACAATTATACACACAGATATTTTTAAAGTTCTTTTGCTTCATATTGGTCAGAAATATATATATACTTACTGTAAAACAAGAGTAAGTAATTTTATTGCTTGGACTGCAACATCATATTCTTTGTCAAGAGTCATAGACACAATTCTATCCTAAGGACAAAAAGGAAACTATTTTCAAAGGAGCACAAAGTAAAATAGAACAATTTTTAAAAAGCTTAAAGTTTGTTTTCTTGAAAATATCAAACTATACGTACCTTGAATCGACTGGTGAAAAGTTCCAATTTGGAATTAAGCTCTTTATTATAGTAAAGTCCTTGCAAAGCAGTAAGACATTTGAGTCTTACCTCCCCTTGCTTAAAAAAAATTAAGAACTCTATTAAAACCAAGTATCTGAAGTGTATTTCATCTTCAAAGCATATACGATTTTCCACTCTAAAATCTGAGTTTGTCTAAATAAAACTAAGTTCCTGTGGCTTGCATCATCTTGTTTTCCCACATGACTGGCAGCTCTTCTCTTGAGCAACAAACTAACAAAGATTATCATCATCATATTGATGTCACAATTACATTTGTAACGTCACTAGATACTTTTTTTTTTTTTTAAGGTTTACGCTTTCAGGGTATAAAAAACATTTACAGACTTTGTAACTTTCTTTGAGATATGTTGCACATGTCCGGGGCCCTACCAAATTCACAGTCCATTTTGGTCAGCTTCACGGTTATTGGATTTTAGAGATGTCAAGTTGAGACACTTAGACTGACGCATCCACAATCATTGCTCACTTTTGAAAATGTAGGTGAAGGTGCTTAACTTTATGGAGACTGAAAATTTTGGCTGATATGCTGCTATATTATTCATATACAATTGGATGAGTCGAATATATATTGCACTATCGTACTACTAGACCTCAATAGTTGAGCCGCTAGTTTCAGTATAAATAAGATCACGGAGTGAATATATTATTTAATTGGTTTTGGTTCTCTCTCTGCTCAAATTTTAATTCTGAGTAGGGTAATTTGAAAATAGAGAAGCTGATTTTTCCCCAAAAAAATAACTTGTGGGTGCAAACAGCACTGTTCAAACAAACGTACAGCTTACCTTATCATGCATTGTCCAACCTACATATTTTAAATAGCTGTCATTAAGAAAGGCATCACTATACATTTTCATCCATATTCCGATCTCTTCAATACAGATAGCTCTTATTTCAGCTATTGCATCTCTGCAAGGGGGAAACAAAAAGGTAATGGTGAAAGGTAAAGTATTTACAACAAACCCCAAAAAAGTTTACAAAGCTACAAATTACAGAACAAGTAAACTTACCGGTATCTATGCACAAAAACACCTTTAAATATTGCATTCATCATATTTTCTATTTCATCCTGATTTTCTTGAAGCTGAAAACAAGAGTACATAATCACTGAATGATGATTGTAAAATGTGAGTACAGCAAATGATTCTGGTACTAGAGAGCGTGCATCACATGCATATTTTTATAGTTTACTATTCTATTTGAGTCTTAAATGACAGATTATAGTAAAAAGAAAATTGATTCCAAATTGTTTTTGACAGTTCAGTCCACTCTGCAGTGAATATCTCTAAGCGCCAATTTTCAGCATCACGTCCCAATATTTTAGACACTTGAATTATGGCATATCAATAACTATAATGTTGACAACTAGAAAAGAAGATAAATGTTTTTCTCTCTATTACAAAGACAAAGACAATCTAACCTTTAGTAAATTCCTTTTGTCTACTAATTTTGTTTGAAGAAAACAGTAATTTAAATTAAATGTATTGTGTTTCCGCCTCTGGTGTTCATTGTTTTAACCCGCTCCCTATTGCTTCACTGGAGGAAAAAAGGGAAATTGAATGAGGGACCTCTGAAGAAATAAATTTCAGGAAAAAGTGGGAAATTAGAAATGATGGAAGCAAAACAGTCCAGCTTCCACATATAGAGATAAAGTGGAAGAAGGCATAGATAAAACAGCGAGACACAAATGAAGGACCCAGATAGCTCTGGGGCTTAGGTGAGCAGAAGAAAAGAAATGTGAAGAGCTACAAAGGCAAGGACCAGGAGCTTAAATTTAGTGCAGAAGCAAATATACAAGAAGAAGGAAAATTGATGAACTAACCAAAGCTATAAAAGGTTGACAGAGGAAGTCTAAAAACCAAACATACATGGGGCAAAATAAGCCAGGGCAGTCTCAATTTTTAAATCCTTTCCTTTTTGGAACCTGTGTACTGTCCATTCAGGATCTAATCTTGTAAATACAAGTAGTCCCACTGAATTAAACAGGACTATATATGTGTAATCTTCAAAGGATCAGGGTGATAATGGAAGCTCTTTGGAAGACAAAAATGAGACTAATAGTAATTTCCATTGTTCAATCTAAAATAACTAAAATCAGCAAATAACTACACACAGGGTGAAAAGAAAAATTAAAATATTTTTCTGTTTTAATCACCTAGAATATTTTTAACATATGGGGAAGTAGATTGCCATTTTTAATGTTTAAAATGAATTAGGGCTCATGAAAAGTGCTATGCCGACAGCAGTAAATTACCAGAGTTTCCTATGTACAGAAAGGAAATGATAGAGACAGCTTAAGTTAACAGTTTTACCTCAACTTTGACTTCAGAGAGGCCAACTTCTATGGACAAGAAAACAGTTCAAAGGACTTTCTGCTGAGATTTTTTTTTTGTGACAAGGGCATCTGTTTATTATATTGTGTTAACATACTTCTTTACCCTCGACTAAAAAGAGTAGTCGATGGCTGGTAACTTTTGTTCATTACCTAGCTGAGCTCAATTAGAACCAAGAGATTAAATGTGATGTATCCCATGTATGTCTCCTGATCTTCTAGCTTTTATAAGAGAAGCATGTTTAAGTGTTTAGCAAAATAATATTTGACAGTTATGTGCAATTTAAAGATGAAGCAAAATGGCAAAAAATATGTCCTTTGCAAAAACAAAATTCATACAAGATTAATTGTTGTCATTTGGTCAACATTTTCTCTTCTTCATCCCATCACAGCAACTAGAAATATTAACAATTGCTCTAACCTCCTTCCTCTTCTGTAGCAAAAGTTCAAGCCTATCATTTGCTCGTTTTCCAATTATTTTATTTCGCTCTGCTTCATATTGCCGTTGTGTATTGTCCATGTTAATGCTAAGATTTAATGCCACATTCACTAAAGCAGTCATCAGCTTCATAGCTACGAAAAGAGTTAAAAGTGAGAATTGATTTTAGAAGTTACCTTTGTACAAAAAATTAAAACGAATTATATGCAATATTCAAGTAAAATATTCTAGTACCACTTGTAAACACAATTGCTGCATATAGTAAAGCATTGTGAATATTTTCAACAAATCTATTTTAAACTGACAGCCATCAAAATTGCAGACTTTTATTTAAACAACATCATAATTTTGCTGATAACTATTAATGTAGAAAAATAAAAAGTTACTCAAACCATATTATTTATTCAGATTGGTTAGCAAAACAAATAATGCATAAAAAGCACAGATAAGACAAACTTGTGGAAAAAATGCCCTAACATTTTTACTCAATAATTAGCCATTTTATTTTATTCTATTTACTTTTTCATACCATGACCATCATTGTGATCTTTGAACTGCAACATATACATTTATATCACAGAGCTTTATTTCATTTAGCTGATCGTATATAAACATTAAAATGTGTTGCCACAGAAACACTAAATTAAGAGGACTTCACCATTAAATTAGTTAATACAGTCCACTACTCAATCACTCAAGCTCCAAAAAACAAGGAAGATTTTCTCTCTCATCAGAAGGCTGTCACAGAAAGTTAGGACTATGATTTTCTCATGGAGGTCATCTGTGATTTCTGAATCATGAATAAAATCTGTGCAATCTCAGAAATGGCTGTAAAAACACATTTGATTAGACTCCAAACTGAGTGGCTTGTGACCTCATGCACTAGGTCACAACGCCACTCAGATTTGGACCATCCGCCCCTCCATAGTTTGAGACAGAAGGATGGATGGGTCAAAACTTGGTGCTCCAACACCATGCACCAGGTCAGAGACCCCTGAAGGGAGCATGAGTGGAAGGCTCCCTCTCCAACCCCTGCTTCTGAAAGCCACTAAATCAGTATACAAATGGGATAATTCCTGCAGCCTTTACTCAGACCCTACTCCCATTTACTTCAGTGGGAGCATTACTTAGTTAAAGACTAAGATTAGACTCCAAGTAACTGAATTTACATCAATGATAGAGTATAATACAAGTAAGGTAACTGCAAAAGGATGTGACCGAACCAATGTCTTTTCTGGACAGTAATATGGGTTTATATTTTTGTTTCTTTACCATAAATGCTTTGACGGTGTCTCAGCAGCAATCTGACAGCAGGAGTCAATGGGCTGTGCCATAGTGTACTACTATTCCACTGACCATATGCCTTGAATATACAAGTAACTCAATAACCAAATAAAGTAGATTGTGAATACAAGAACTAGCCAGTTTAACTTCTAAAAGTTGCCATCACCAACTTGGCCCAAAACAGACTCTAAACTTGTCCCTGGGATTTGGTTTTAACAAGCTTTGAATTTACCACAATCACAATACAAAATTCATCTTAAACATCCTCAGATTTGGCCACTTCTAGCTGCCCTCTTTTTAAAAAGCCTCTCACTATGCAGATCACAGGCAAGTGGAAGAAGTCACCTTCATTTAAGCCAGGCCTGCACAACTCGGAAAGCAGCAAGGGCCATATTACTGCAAAAAAAAAAAACAGCTCTGGGCCGAAAAGCTCTGCCCTTGCCTTGCCCCCACCTGCTTCCCCCGACCCTACCGCTTGGCTTGCCCCACCCCTACTCACCTCTTGCGGGCCGCACAGTGAGCCCGTGCAGGCCGCATGTGGCCCCTGGGCCGCATGTTGTGCAGGCCTGATTTAAGCCATCAGAACTCAATTAACCCTTTCTCAGAAGTATCAGGTTGTTTTAGTCCAGGGGTTCTCAAACTGGGGGTCGCGGCACTTCGGCAGGCACACAGAGAAGTGCTGCTAGTCCGCCAAAATACCAGCGAAACCAGAAGTGTCCCGTTCGGCAGCAATTCTGCGGACATACCCCAGGACGGCAGAACACACAGAACATTAAAGAGGGGTCTTGAACCTAGGAAGCTTGAGAAGCCCTGTTTTAGCCAAACACTAACAGCCTGTTACATTGTCTTCACAAGGGACAAATTTTAATTTACTAAATATATTCAAACAATTTAATAAAAACATGCCAAAGGAAGTATGGATTCTTTCACAAGAATATTAAAATGTTTTATCAGTGGCTGATTCATGGTTAAAAATTCTTCAAACTTTTAAATGAAAATAACGCATTCATAGACTGTGATGTTATGATAGGACTTCAATCAAAGCACAGTAACTGCATGTAAAAACAGGGAGAAGACAATGCTAACTCAATTTTAAAAACTATATTCTGATAGCGGGAGATGTTCAGAGTGGTAACAAAACATTTTTACTTGCAAAGGATAAAGGAGAACATTGTCAGCATTTTAAAAGATAGAAAACCTATATGGTTAACTTTAACATAGTTCCTTTTTTTTTATTAGCTCTGTTTATCCACTGATATAGAGCAACAAATGCTGTAACGTAGATAATGAGAGCAGCAAAAGAACTCTCTCCAAGGAACATTTTAATACTAACAATTACTTTAAAAAAATTATAAAAACTAGAACTAAAAACTGATCCACAATACAAAATTGAATAAAGAAAAATGAAATGACAAACCCAATGCAACAAAATATGAAAGAGCCAAATACTGAATACTCAAACTTTTACAAAAACAGTCTCTTCCCTGACAATACTGAAAACTGAGAAGAAAATGTATACAGAAGTTGAATAAATAAAAAGATGCTGACCTGCCAGTGTGCTAGTGTGTCGAAATGCTCTGACTTGCGAGTCTGATAGTCCTGTAAGCAGTGAAATAACTGTATCCATCATATATTCGTCATATATGATACTATATTGACACTGTCGCACCAATACTCCAATGAACTCACAAAAACTGGATTTGAACTTCTTCCATTGAGGACCAGCCATGGTAAGTGGATAATCTCCACTATCCTACAAACACAAAAATATCTTCAAACATTAGCCAGCATATAACAAACTATAAAAAACTTACATATTTTTATATAGTTGATTAGAATATAACAGTACGGAATACAGCTAAGTTGAAGGATAACAAAAGGTTTGTTCATCCAGACAGAGCTAGGTTCTCCGCTGGCGTAAACGGGAACAGCTCACTATTTGGCCCAAAAACTTGCATTTACTTGTCAATTCCATTTTGCTATGCATAGAGCGAGCATTCAACTAGTGGAATTAACTGAAATTCCTTGCACAAAATTCATAAATATATTGAGCTAACATTCCACTGACCATTTTTTTTAAATAAAAAACTAAAATAAAATAACCCCCCAGACAACAACAGAAATATGTAATATAACCAGAGCTACATTAACAGAAGGGCCATGTAATCACAGAGTTATACACCAAGCTCATGAGCCAAGCAACTATTAGAACATTACAGAACCAGTATCTGTAAAATGCTAAACGATTACCCCACAGAAGAATTAGTATCTACTTCCTTTGTGCCTCTAAAAAAAATTAAAAAGTGAAGGGAGAAGAGAGAAACCAGTGTGCATATGTAAAGATAAAACAAGTAAAACTGGTAAGTGTTTTATATTTTCCATTATTAATTGCTTCTGCAGACCCCCATTTCAAGAGACTAACTACCAGCAGGATATTTCCTCAGGAAAGTTAAAGTGAACTTAATTAAAAAGCGATTAAATCAGTCCAGAAACAACTTCCAGACTTAACTCCAAGCACCAAAGAGCAACTCTTTATGACTGTATAATTCCAGGAGTCAGTCTGATAGATTTTATTAAGCAATGCTCCTTAAACAGTAGTTCCTGATTATCTAAGATATATTCCCAATCTTTATGGTAATACAATTCTAATCTGGATACAATGTATAATCCAATTAGAAAAGGTTACTCTCCCTGTGCAGTTAATGAGGTTTTTTGAGATGCGTGTCCCTGTGGGTGCTCAGTAGCTAAGTATAGTAGTGTCCCTGTGCCTGGGACTGAAGATCTTTGGTAGTAGTGCTGTTGGGGCGCACACACAATA